>LPNX011054282.1:0-39088 GCA_001517045.1 Pseudotsuga menziesii
TTATTGGTGTCTGATTATTCACAGATGGTTATATTGTTTATTGGATATGATTGATGATCAGATAGAGACCTATGAGGGGTATGCGTATACACCTTAGATGGATTTGGACTCTCCAAGCCTAATGAGACAGTTTATTTCCAGTTTCGGGCACTTATAGATATGATCAGGCTCATTCTGCCTCTGATGCAGTTTTTCTTCACAGGTTGATATATTTGAGCAGGGAGATGTTTTAGTTGGATCTCCTAGGGCGTTGTATGGGCATAGGGGGGTGCAACCACTTGTTTGTACCATTGTACCCCCATCCCAGAGAGGCTGGTGGGCTCAGTTGTCAACGCAGGCACCCTAGGAGATTGTTTTGGCAGGATCACGTTTCCCGAGGTAGATTGAAAAATAATTAAATGGCTATTGAAGAAATCGATTTGGGCTATCGAGGCAAGGAAATGACATGGGATGAGTCATGATGATGAGAGTGATGTCCTCTACACCTTCTCCAGCAGTTGCAGCTCCTGATTGGGCCCACAACTATTTTTGAGCATTTTTTATTATTTTCTGGAGCTTTTTTTGGAGGGTCACGATTTCCTCAAGGAGGCACAAAAGTCAAAGAATTAAATTGTTATATTATTTATTGTGCCATGGGGACACCCAAAGGGAGTTAGTCAAACACTCCTTGGACCCACCATGTGCTTTCATTTATTTCTTGTTGAGTGGGTTACCTTTATTTGGGTGGTTTAGTCCACTTTGGTAAATTATGGTTATATTGATCTGTGTTGTATGTTGAGCTCATCTCAACCATTGATTAGAACATTTCATCTTTTAATCTTAGCCACTCGTTTTGAAAGTGGTTAGGATTTGGTTATGATTGAGGTTCTCTCATTTCTATTTAAAGGAGATAGCTTCTCATTTGTAAGGGGTCTTTGGCTCTTGGATCTGAATAATAGAAAGACTTTTTCTGTGGATTTTTTTTTTTGGATTTGCTTTGCATCTGATGTGCTCAAATGGTGATTAGCTTGTTTTCAGCTTACTAGCATTGTGGAAATTCTCGTGAGATCTATTTTTTTCATGGCTATCATTGTTTTGTCTACAGGAGGGCGTTTTGGCTGGAGCGTTTTTGTAGGGGGACCTCAATTCGCTTGGTTCTCTTCGTCTTGGATCAGGGGGTTTTCATTAGTTTCATTGCGATCTATGATTACTCCATTTGATTGTCTTGTAGCATTCAGTTTCTTTATTTTGTATGTGCAAATCTGATATGGTTGACGTTTGCTCATACAGGGTAGGGGGCGCTTTGATGGCTTGGAGCTTGCATATGCCATAGAAATCACGGGGATCTTCCAGGATTGATCGGGATAGCTAGGATCGTCACTGTTACAGACTTCTACAAGCTTATCTAGGTAAGATCCACAGGTAATTTCTTTTTTTCCTGATCTTATTCCATTGTACTTTGCTGAAATTTAACTATTTTTCTGAAAACTCCTAAACCATAAAAACCTAAAAAATCAAATAATCAGGGAACCGTCCGATCTTTTGCCAAACCATTTTTGGGTTTCATAGATCGGGCCTCCCCCTAACTAAATCAATTGAAACGTTGGTCAAATTCCTCATAGATTGACCTAGATCTGATTTTTTAGCAGAAAATTGCATAACCCCCCATTGAAAAAATTGACTTGCTAGGGTTTTGAGTTTTTCTGATTTTTGACTTCACAGACGGATAGATCGGGTCTTGGGTAGTTCAAATCAACCCCAATGCTGTCAAGAGGCTCAACAGTTTGACTGGGATCTGAAAAATAGACTGAAACTGCCTTAGCGCCCTCACTGAAAATTGGCCTTTTCCGGAAGTAGGTTTTTTTGAATCTGACATGATAGGCTGATAGATTGGGTCCCAAGCATCCCAGAACACCCTCAACGCTGAGCTGATTCCTCCTGGTTTGCCCTAGATCTGAAAAAATCAGTTTTCAGTCTCCTAGCCCCATCATCAGATTTTGACTTTTCTAGATCTGATTTTTCTGCTGTTTTCCTGATTTGGGCTTGTAGATCAGGTCTCCCTGATCTCTTCTCATCCTCAACGCCGAGCCATCAGCCTTTCGGTACCCCCTAAAATTTCAGATTTGTCTTCCTAGGCCCTAGCGCTAGCCATCTACCGAGCGGGTTTTCCTGTACCTTGGCTTTTCTGGACCAATTGCTTTTTGGGTTCGTAGATCAAGGTGTTTCCCAAGTGGGTTTCCTGAAACGTTGTCTTACTGCTGACTCCATTGCCCAATGCATACAAAGCACTGATCTCCAAGCTAGCGCTGCCCTTAGGCTCTTAGCCTTTGCCATCTACCAACATTCACTGATAGCTCAAACACCTTTTACTGAGTCTGATTTCTAGGTAATGGATAGTCCCAACTTTGTTCGTGCTTGCCCTGTTATAGTTACGTGTCCCAAGACAGTTGCTAGTACCTAAACCCTAGAGCTAGGGTTCCCATTCACCTTACACCTTAAGTACCCTGAAGCCCCATTTGATCTTTTTCTGGTGTTTAGGTTTGATCTCTCCTATCGGGAGCAGATCCGGGTCTCCCCCATTGTTGTCCTGGACTAGGATAACCTAAAGTGAAGGTTGCCTTGATTGGCGTGACAACTATCCATTTGAGAGTCTAGGCAGTCGTGGTTCCACCCCTTAGTTGCTTGCCTCTCTACCATCCATTTTGGATCCACCTCAAGCAAGCAACTACAAGGCGGGTGATAACACACATATCCCACTTGCTAAGCCATTTAATATTTTGCCGCATCCAAGTCTTCTTTCTTTTGCACAATATGTCATTGAAGACAACCTTAAGCCATCTACCTTCTTCCATTTGCTCAACTCTTTTTAGATATCTTATGAGTCTCACCATAGCGATTGCTTCAATAGAAGCCACCCCCATTTCACTTAGCATGATTTCGTATGACACTGAACTCTTAATTTTGAACTTGCTTGTGATCATGTGTTTTTGAATCTTTTCTATTTGCTTCCATTGTAAGTCAGAGATACTGCTGGCCCAAACTTCACAACCATAGAGAACAACCGGGATCACTAAGAGCCCAAAAAGGGTTTGCATAGTTTTCCTGTCCCATGACCCTGCCTCTCTGCACCTATTTTGGAAAGCATAAAACGTTTTCCAACCTCCTAGAGTTCTTTTTTTCCTGCAGCCTTCCCAACTCAAACTTTTGTTGAAGTTGATTCCGAGGTACTTGTAATCTTTCACTACTTCAAGGGTATTGTCTTCAAAGTAGAACTTATGTTGTTTATGTTTTCTTTTGCTAGAGAAAACTACCACTTTCGTCTTGCTAGTATTTACTTGGATCCCAACTG
This sequence comes from Pseudotsuga menziesii, assembly GCA_001517045.1. Classification (NCBI taxonomy): domain Eukaryota; kingdom Viridiplantae; phylum Streptophyta; class Pinopsida; order Pinales; family Pinaceae; genus Pseudotsuga; species Pseudotsuga menziesii. The sequence continues at coordinate 3,329 of LPNX011054282.1, forward strand.
TTCTACAAAAGTGCTCAAGGGAAATCAAGTGCTCTTGCAAGCCAAGAGCAGACTTAACAATCAAAATAAGGTCATCTGCATACAAAAGAAGCCTTATCACATACTCGCCCATGAGGACGCCATCCTCGCCCTCTAAGTTTAACCACTCTTCAAGTTTGTCAATATATAAGCCAAAAAGGGTAGGGGATAATGGGCACCCTTGCTTGACCTTGATATCGCTTCTGAAACTTTCGGAGATACCATCTGATGTTCTGATTTTGACTTTGACCTCCTCATACAGCCTGTGAACAGCTGCTCTAAGATGTATAGGAACCCCAAGTTCCTCCATTTTGTGCCATAGCTTATCCCTGGGAACTGTGTCAAAAGCTTTTTTGAAATCGACAAAGCAACAAAAGGCTTCCCCTTTTTTCTCCCACACTTTTTCAATGACGTGCCTTAAAGTAATACCATGGTCCACCGTGGAATGTTTAGGTCTAAAACCTGCTTGTCCTTTAGCACGCTTGTCCCTTTTTTCCGCCCACTTGCTAATTCTATTTTCTAGCATGCTTCCAAACAGCTTTGCAAACAAGGGGTTTATCATTATGGTCCTATAATTGGAGGGATCGTTGAGATCCCCGCTCTTGAAAAGAGGAATTGCGAGGCTAGTTGTCTAATCTGTAGGGAATCCTTGCTGAATGATGTTGTTGAAGATTCCTGTAATGTGAGGTGCAAGAGTTTTTGAACCCCACTTTAGATATTCAGTTTGAAGTTCTACTAAATCTTTGGCTTTTCCAACACCCAACTTCTTAATACCCACCTCAATCTCTTGCACAGTGAAAAATCATTATTTTACATTTTTACCTTAATTGGGCTCTCTAAAGTGATGCGCACCTCTTGGATGATTTTCTCTTTTGCTTGAAGTGGACATTGGAGTATTTTCTAGGGTTTCTATGCACATGCAAGGTTGATGCTAACATTATTGGACTAGCACAAGCTCAAGGATTGATTTTCTTGGTAACGATGGTGAGTTTATGCTTCTTTGATGATTGAATGGTGGTTGTAATGCTGCATTTTTCTGATTTAGGCCTTCTTACCAGCCTTTTGTCAACTTTTGCATGGTAGAAAACATACCTTTGAGGGAGTTTTCTCTTGTTTGTGCCTTGGATCTCTGATTTTTGCCTAAATTGGGCTCCTTCAATGAACCCTAGAGTTTGTTGTTGGATGCCCTAACTTGGATTAGAGGAGAAATTGTCTAATAGAGAGGCTGATCACCATCCCTTTTGCCCTAGGATTTGAAGTACTATATCTTAAAAGCCCATTTTTGTCATTTTTTTATTATAAAATTTCAATATTGCATATGTAAATTATTGCATTCTCATGGTTAGATTAGGTTAAATTTAGGTCTTCATTTTTACATCAGAAACCCTAAAAAACTACAAAAAATCCCCCCAAAAATAAAAAATATATAATTTTTTCAAATTTCTGGGCCACCCTAAAATTTCGGGCTACCTTCCTAAAATCTTGGCCGGCTTGTTTATTCCTACAAACCCTAGGGCATCTTCATTAAGGTTAGTACCAAGTCAGGCCTGGTGCAGAGGTTGTTCTTCGTCATAGGTTGACCTTTTGAAATATCCTAAACCTGATATGGCTGGTATTGATTGCTAATATTTCATGTTTGTTTACAGTGGTATTCACAGTTAATGAAAATAATGACAATAATGTTTATGAGCTACACTTTTCATCAAATACTGGTTATTACTAATGATAATTTTCATTTACCACACCTGTCAACTGCCAACATTTGTTATTGCCGATGACCAATGTTTATGGTATGCAATATTATCCTATTCGAGTGTCTGTTTAAAAGTGTTGATAATTATGTCTGCTATCAAGCAGTGATGTCCAAGTGGGTTGCTACTCATTTCTTGTGATACAAATATGATATATAATTGAATTGAAGAAATCCTTTTGTTAGATATTATGCTTGCACTGATTTGAATGACAAAATTATTATATTTATTGATATCTATAACTGCTATATTGTGACCCTATTATGTTGATATGAAATGATCAAGGATTGGTTACATTGGTTGCTAGTTCTACAATGCTCACATATTGAACTAATACTTGCTTGGTCTAAATAAACTTAGTATGTCTTTTTCATTGTCTACTTGACTTTGTAAAGGCACTGATCTTTGGTACAAGGTCTTTGGAAGGTATTTGGTGAGTGCTTGGCAGCTACATAGAAGGGCTCTCCCCTTGGGACAACATTGGATCACAAAGAAGTAAAGAGATTGGACAAAGGTGACAGTTGTCCAAGTCTCTTATGTGATTGCCATTCAATAGCAAGCCTAGTTTGCTAGTTCGAACGGTAACAAGCTCTAGTGTAGCTTTTGGGGTTTTTCCAAATTTTTTTCCACCGAGTGCTAGTCCCTTGGTGATGCTTCATGGACATATGGATGGCTGAATTTGGCTGGATGCTTGACCTTGGTTAGAGTGCTGGCATGCAAGGCTTACCTAGGAGGTTGTTATTTTAATGGACATGATGGCCAATGTTAGAATTTTAATGGTTATATTAGATCTTCAAACAATTTGCATTATTTCATCATAACCATATGCAATAGGATCACTAAAGAAAAGACAAGTACGACAACACAAAAGAACACAAATGTTTTCCTTTGGGAAACCACAAGGGAGATAACCTAGCAACTTCTTTAGTATAGATATCGTCACCAAGTACAATGCCAAATCAAGATAAGATGAGCCCCAAAAGACAAAAGCAACTTCTTCTTCTCTCTAGCGAACTTCTTCTCTCTCTTGTGCACTTGCTTGAGCAAAATTGTATGTCCAAATGAGAGGTGCGCCCTCTCTATTTATACTCATAATGTGAGTGACTTTTTTCCCTAACTGGGCCGACTTCTTACTCTTAATGGGTCGACTTCTCTAAAGAGACTCAAAATAACATTTATATAATATTTATTTTGGGTACTATTGACCCGACTTACAATGGAAGGCTTACATTGATTCTTTCAAGACTTTTACATGACCAATTACATCAATAACATCTCTTGAATGAGGTATAACAATAATACAATAAAAGCACACTAAGAATATCTTATGAAGTTACACAATCTTCAACACTCCCTCTTAACAAGGTATTCTTGTATCACGATCATCATTATTGGACATCATCGTTGGACATCATCACTGGATCTCATCACTTCTGCTGCAACTCTGTACTGGGGCCATTGACTTGTGACATCTCTTGAATCTATACATCATAAAAAGTTCTACAAAGCCAACCTATTTTTATGCTGGATGTAAATCCACATATCCATACAATGCCAACCCTTTTTCATGATGGATGTACCTCCACAATGCGAACCCTTTTTCATGCTGGATGTAGCTCAACATATCCGTACAGTGCGAACCCTTTTTCATGCTGGATGTAGCTCAACATATTCGTACAATGTGAACCCTTTTTCATGCTAGAGGTACCCCTACAATGCCATCCCTTTTTCATGCTGGATGTAGCTCTAAATATCCGTACGTACAGTGCCAACCCTTTTTCATGTTGGTCGTTCCCCTACAGTGCTAGCCCTTTTCCATGCTGGAAGTAGCTCCACATGTCCATACAGTACCATCCCTTTTTCATGCTGGACATACCCCTACAGTGCCAACCCCTTTTAATGCTGGATATAGCTTCACATGTCTCTGCAGTGCCATCCCTTTTTCATGCTTGATGCCTATCTTTGTAGTCCTAGTCCTTTTTCATACTGGATGCGTATCTCTGCAGTGCCAGTCCTTTTTCATATTGGATGCTTAACTTTATAGAGCCAATCCTTTTTCATATTGGATGCAAATCTCATCTTTGCAGGGCCAACTCTTTTTCGTGTTGAATGTGAAGACCACACGTCTTCCATAGAGCCATCCCTTTTTCATGTTGGATGTGAAGACCACACGTCTTCCACAGAGCCAACCCTTTTTCATGCTGGATGTACAGACCACTAATTTGTATCTGGTCACTCCTTCTTGTGATGGACACTGATTTGAACAACTCCAAGCTTGTCCCTGAAGTATTCAAACTTCACTCTCGACAAAGGCTTGGTTAATACAGCGGCTATCTGGTCGTCCATCGCAATATACTGGAGCTTCACTGCTCCTTTCTACACCATATCCCTATATAGTGATACCTGATCTCGATGTGCTTAGACTTGTCATGGACCACAGGTTTCTTAGACAACTTCACACAACTTTGGTTGTCATAGAATACAGAAGTTGTCTCTAACTCGACATGGAACAATCCTGCAAGTAGCTTTCTAAGCTACACTGCCTCACAGCTAGCTGTGCAAGCTGCAATGTACTCTGCCTCAGCTGTGCTCAGTGTTACACTCGTTTGCTTCTTGTTGAACTAGGAAATTATGCCAGGCCCCAAACTGAAGCAACATCATGAAGTGCTCTTCCTATCTGTAGCACTACTAGCCCAATTTGAGTCAACATAGCCCTGCAGGCTAATCCTATGATCTGTTGCATATCTAAGGCCATACTTAATCGTACCTTTCAGGTACCTCAATACATGCTTTGCAGCAATCAGGTGACATGTCTCGACTCTACCATGTATTGACTCAATATGTTCACAACAAAGCATATATTCGACCTAGTGTTTGTCATGTGCATTAATGAACCAATCATTTGCTTGTAAGCTGTGGCATCCACTGTTTCTGAAGTAGTATCACACAACAATTTCAAGTTTGATGTCATTAGTGTGGCCATGGATTTGCAATTCATCTTGCCAAATCTCTTCAGGATCTCTATCGCATATTTTCCTTGATGAAGGAAAATCTCATCTGGATTTTGCCACACCTCAAGACCTAAGAAATAGCGCATCATACCCAGGTCTTTCATCTCAAACTCTACAACAAGCTTGTTCTTCGTTTCTGTAATGAGATTCTCGTTACCTGTTAGGAACAGGTCACTTACATACAATAGAAGCATCACTGGTTTCCCATTCTCAAGCTTGAAGTAAAGGTTGGAATCCGCTTTACTCTTGGTAAAGCCCAAGCTCATTAGAAATCCATCTATCCTTCCATAACATGTCCTAGGTGCCTGTTTCAAACTGCACCACATATACTTGCTCTTCATGACGGGAGACATCCGGTATCGCTCGGAGCATATCTCTAAGATACTAAGGCAAACGAACTTTGCCATGGATAGAGGCTAAGTGATAATGTCTCTCAATCTGTTTTCGCAATCTGAGCTATAGTCACTCCCTTTGAAGCGGATCTTTCTTGCTCCCTCTGAAACTAAGCACTATCCTCCCTCTGTATCTTAACATCTTGTACTATCTGCATCGGGTCATTCTATACTAGAGTGTCCGGTAGCCTTCTCTGTTGCTGATCTTTTGTGTATCCATCTATGTCATCTCTCAAAGTCACTGGATATGAATATCCTCCATCTCGAACTCTGTTGCAAGTTCCCTTTTGCAGCCATCTATGAGCTTCTCGTCCTCTATAGGCTGCCATCTTCAGCTTTGTAGAAAAGGTTGAGATCTACATCAGCCTAGGTGATTTTCAAGATCGTTATGTAGCTGTATGTCATGGGTGCCTTCTGAGCCTCTACAAAGCCTTCTTCAATCTATGCGCATGTGGTTCTCTGTAGAGAGTCCCGAGTCTTGGAAGTTGCTCAATATACACTTCTACTTCAATTGCACCATCTATCTATAGTAATATTCATCACTGAAGAAGTTTGTTTGGCCACTAGAGCAAACTTCTCATCATAATGTACTCCCTCTTTTTGAGAGAAACCATGAACCTTGCTTTGTACTTCTGTAGAATGCTTGATCTTGTAAATTTTCTTGAATGTCATATAGCTGAATTGTCATCACTTGTTCTTCGGAACAAGTCTCAACATTCTTCTCTTGTAGGTGATTGTACACGATCTTTCCTACAAGTCAAATTCAATTGCATGATTAGTAACATTTCATAATCATCAAATCATATTGACATTACAATGACAATGCATAAATCACACAATTATGCAACCATTTTAGCCAATGCTTCAACACAACATTCATCCATATCCCGTATACTTACGGTAACTTTCTAGATGCCTTCCATCTCTACCAGAACATAATAAAAGTGTGCACTAAACCCAACATGTCAACAAAGATGTTTCATTCTAGATAAGCAATAATGCCTAATGGAATGTTGTGCATCACCATAGGCTACTTATCCATTACATGCATATTAGTAGTATACTGTTCTTCAATGCATTCACTCTAACATGCATAATACATTTCCTGATTCTAGGAACATAAAAATGTATACAACTGAACAATAACATTTAAATACTTAGATATATAGAAAATGACAATTCAAACACTTATATTTGTTTGTTTGGTTGGCTCCTTCTTGATCTCTGTCTCCTTGCAGGAATTACTGGAGTCTTTGACAACGTGCTCTCCTTCATCGTTTGATTATGAGGGTCTGATTCTGAGGACTTGTGACCATCTTGCTCACAATCGACAATGTTGAGGAAGTCTTCTACACCATAGTTCACTTGGTATTGTGTACTAGTGCTGAATCCGAGTGTCCCTTCTTCAATCACAACTGCATCATCAATGGTCTTTCCTTTTGTCCATATGGGAACTTCTCCGTTGATGATGGAAACTCTGAGTCCCTTCTTATTCAGTGCCGAGATGAATAGGAGGTTCTTTCTTCAAATCATGCCCATATAGCATGCTTTTCATCTTCATGTGTTTTTCGGAATCCAACTTAGTAGGAGGCTTCTCCTACCCCTTTAATAGGATATTGATGCTCATCTTTAAGCTTCACCTTATGAGGCGAATCGTTCTCTGTCAAGTGGTTATAAACTAGCTATGTGTCACTTCTATGAGTGATAGTCTCTGTAAAAGTGGATGTCAACACATATTCTTCTTCACTTGTCTCGTCTTCCCTTGCTCTCTTTTTAACTGGTTCATCATCTTGTGTAGCATGAGCATGATACCTCTTCTTCTTTCCTTTCTTCATATGGCCTTTGCCTTTGGGGCAATCTCTTGCAAGATGTCCCTTTTCATCACAAGTGTAACATCTGTAATTTGAGTAGTCTTTCTGGAATCTTCTAGGCTTCTTGTGAGAGTGTTCTTCTTTCTTGCTATTCCCCATCTTTTCTAATCTAGCTTCTTCAATTTGATTCCCAATATCTTTGAGCTGTTCTTTGATTTGAGAGACCCTTGTAAAGTGGGATTGGATGGTCTTTGAAATTTGCATTTTCACATTCTTGAGTTGAGTTCTCAAGGTCATCTTCTGGTTCATGTTCCTCCCTTCACACAATCCAGTTAAGCCATCAAACAACTCCTTGGGAGTCTTCAAGGAGGAAACATGTGGGATGAAGTGATTTTTGATGGAGTCAACAACGATCCTCTTGGCCTTGACCATATTCTTCTTGTGTCTAGCCTTTTCTTCATCTCCCTCAGGTTCTACAACTTCTTCCTTGACATAGTTTTCCAAGTCATGCTCTTTTAATATGAGAAGCACTCTATACTTCCATGCCCGGAAGTTCTCAGCTCCTTCTAGCTTGTCCTCAAGCTTGGTATTGTTTATCATCTTGATAAAAATGATAACTTCAAATGGAAATAAGAATAATAGTGCTTACCAATAAGAGTGCTCCAACCGAGTGCTTGCTTCAAGGTCTTTTGGAAAACTGCTTTTGGTTGATTCTAGGATTTGATAGAGAAACCTTAATTTTCCAACTTTGGAATCTTGCAAATTTGATTAGAGAGAGAGATGCACCTCCTCAAGGCGAGTTGAGCAATGGTATTCTTTTTCCAAATTTGTGGACAAAATTGCAGAAAATCTTATGCCCTAGTTTTCCCCGGCAACGCTAATAGGGACAAAAGTGAAAATCCTTGGATCTGAATTCCATCTCCACAGAAAGATGCTCCCTCTTAGGGGGAGTTGGAGAATGTATGGGTCGAACCCAATTCGTGGACAAAAAGTCTCAAAGTGTGGAACCCTAGTTCTTGGCCTCCAAAGTTTTTAGGTCAAAACTTCAAATCCACAAAATTGGAATCATTCTCCACAGAAAGATGCGCCCTCCTAGGGCGAGTTCAATGATGCAAAAGTCGAGCTTGATCTGTGTATGGAAATGCTAGAAACATGGAGCCGTAGTTTCCAACTTCCGTTAGTTATAATTGCACAATGACTTCTTTCAGGATGGCTCTGATTCCATGTTAGAATTTTAATGGTTATATTAGGCCTTAAAACAATTTGCATTATTTCATCATAACCATATGCAATAGGACCACTGAAAGATAGACAAGTATAACAACGCAAAAGAACACAAAGATTTTCCTCTGGGAAACCACAAAGGAGAAAACTCAACAACTTCTTTAGTATAGATTCCATTACCATGTACAATGCCAAACCAAGATAAGATGAACCCCAAAAGACAAAAGCAACTTCTTCTCTCCAACGAACTTCTTCTCTCTTGCGCACTTGCTTGAGCAAAATTGTATGTCCAAATGAGAGGTGCACCCTCTTTATTTATACTCATCATGTGAGTGACTTTTTACCCTAACTGGGCCGGCTTCTTACTCTTATTGGACCGACTTCTCGAGGGAGACTCAAAATAACATTTATATAATATTTCTTTTGGGTATTATTGACCCAACTTACAACATAAGGTTTACATTGATTCTTTCATGACTTTTACTGTTTACATGACCAATTACATCAATAACATCTCCCAGATGAGGTATAACAATAATACAATAAAAGTACAATAAGAATATCTTCCGAAGTTGCACAATCTTCAACAACTAACCCATTGGGTGGACACAATGAGGGGAGTCGATTGCTTGATTAGTTGTAGAGCCTACCTAGGAGGTGGAGAGCTACACACTTGGAAGAGAGTTGTTATCCCTAGAAGCTCAAGACCATGTGATATGCACCTTGAAGGTTGGACACTTGACTTGAGGATGCTTGGGTTGAGGAACATACTTGATGGAGGTGGGTTATGGACTTGGACAAGTTGAGAAGCAGTGGAGCATGCTAATCACATTGGCACATGTGAGAGGAGCAATGGGCACACACATAAGAGGAGCATTGGGAACACGAGAGGAGAAGTGGCACTTAGCTATGTTGAGATTTGTATCTTGGGATGTCCTTCATGTGCTTATGCCTAGCATGAAGGGACATTATCAGGGTAGGCATTAGTGTAGTGTGTGAGAAACACATTACATTCAACATGGCTTCAGTGGTGGAAGCATGCAAAGGTTTCTAAGACTTTCACCAGTTTCATACAAGATTTGCATGCATGCATTTTCAATTGAAGTTTGCATGACAAGATTTTTGCATGAAAATGAAATCAGGTTTTTTGAACCCTAATTTCACTAGTGAGTTAGAAAAGGTATGTAGCGGGTAAAAGTGCACAAACTTGTGAGATACATGTGTAGAATGGGAGGCTACAAAGGTTGAGCAAATTGGTGCATGAGGAGGGTGCATTTCTGAGATAGAGAGTGCATTTCTGACAAAGTGAGGGCGTACTTCCTTTTGAGATTGAGGGGTGCGCATCATTCAGGAGTGTGAGAGATCATCACACTGGATCTCATCAGAGATTGATTGAGCAAAGACTGAGAGGCACACTTAAGAGAGAGAGGGTGCACTTCTTGAGTAGAGGGCGGACTTCTGAGAAGAGGGCGAACTTCTTGAAGCTAGGAGAGTTGAGAGAGGTAGAGGGCCTTCCTTCAGAGACTGAGGAGGGCTTAGTGAGATCTCATCAGAGATTTGATTGAGATAGAGATTGAGGGCGCACTTCAGAGGATAGAGGGTGCACTCCAAAGCAGGGGCACACTTTTGTGAGAGAAGGGTGCATTTCTTCATTAGGCAAGGCAGAGCAGAGAAGAGGGGTAAAGGGATCACTTCTTCAGGGAGAGAGAGGGGGTTACTTCTTTCAAAGATTGGCAGAGGCAGTTCATCAGACATTTCACAGTAGAGCAGAGCTGAGGTCGCATTCCTCAGAGCATCAGTGTAGCTGTTACAGAGTTTGAGCTTGTACCCAGATTTGGCATGCCTTTCAAGGCATCAGGTTTCTCTACTTGTAAAATTGTGATTGTAAAACATTCTTTATTTTCTCTCTGGCTCGAGATTGAAGAAAGCCCTATTCATTGGTTTTCCTCATTGGGGTTTCCAGGGTAAATTGTTGTGTTAAACTGTGTGTGTGATTGATTTCCAGTTCGGATGTGCATGTTAGACAAGTTAATGAGTTTATGTATTGCTACTTATAAATCAGATCTGAGATTTATTTGTGTATGCATCTGGGATTTTATTAAAACTAGTAATCAGAGTTAAGCTCAAGGGTAGTTGAAAATTAACAAGTTAGAGAAGGAATGCCTTGCATGAGGACATTAGATACCACTGTGGAAGAGGAGTGTTGAACTATCTTGTTGGAGAGCGCACCATCTTAGAGGAGGGGTGTTGAGCCCTAGGAGAATCATACTTAGAGAGTGTTTCATCTTGGAGGTTGGATAAACCCTAGTATGATACTTCTACATCCTTGAAGTGTAGAGTGCTCCGTGTGAGGTTGCCTTGATTGTCACTTGTATGGACATAAGTCCTTGTTTTATGTTAGCCTCCCTCACCTACTCTATATATGAAGGGAGGAGAGAGCTCATGTATTCATCATTGTTGTACTCTATTCTATCTTTATAATTGTCTTGATAAGTCTTTATAATTGCTGAAGTCTGTTTGGGGCTGAGTTAACTTGCTGAGGCTGCTGCTTGCTGTTGAGGTCTATTCTGTGGGTTCCATCTGCTGTTAGAGTCTGATTTGAGGGTGCTGTTTGCTATCTTGTGGCTGCCGTCTGCTGTGTGGACTGCTCTAACGGTGCCGCTGCTTGTTGAGGTCTGTTGTGAGGCTTCCGTTTGCTGGTAGAACCTGTCCTAAGGCTGCTACCTGCTGTTTAAGCCATAAGGTCTGTTTTTGGGCTGTGTTAACTTCCTGAGGCTGCCATCCACTGTTAAGGTCTGATCTGAGGTTGCCGTATGCTGTGGAGGCCTGATTTGGGGCTGTCGTATGCTGTTTAAGGGCTGCCGTTTGGTATTTGAGATCTGTTTTAAGGCAGTGTGGTGTCTCCTTGTCTAGCGTTGACTGAAAAAGGGGTTGCTTGGGCATGTAGCAATTTTTGGCTGCCTCGGTTGAGGTTTTGGGGCTGATCTTGGATGCGTTGTACCCTCATTCAGCTACTGTACTTTCTGATGTAACTGTCTAACCCTATCCTTCAGCACTTTGTCTCTCTTTCTCTCTCTCTCAGGTATGTTCATACCCTCAGGTAAGGGTCAGTTTCTTTATTCCATTTATTAACTTGCCTTTGAGAGGCAAGATCTGATCTAAAAGTTAACTCTGAGTATAAGGAAGGTTCTCACACTCAATTAAGTTATTAGATCTGAATTTGATTTTTTATTGATTAGATTTTTACTACTACTGTCCTGTAAATTGTGATTTTATTTCCGTACTATTTTTTTTGTAATTTAAATTTGCATTCAAATACAATTTAATTTTTTGTTAAAAAACCCTAATTTTAACGCCCTATAGGCCAGCTCATAGTGTGCTCTCATTTACACATATATGAAAACGTTGGACACATAGCCTTTGGATCCCTTTGGGCTAGTTCTTAGTTGCCCTCACCTGTGTCAGATTGAAACAGAGCTTCATATCTGGCGATTAGAGAGAATTTTCCAGTTGTGTCTCCTGTAGGAAGTGTTGTTGAAGGAGGGCCACATTTTTAGGTGTCCCATTTATAAAAAGATCGAAGGTAAGTTCCATTGTTTTAACCAGGACTAGATAGTAGATGGGCTCCCTCACTGCCATCTTCCTCCATCTATACCAAAGATGTCTAGGCTCTTTTCATGAGGGAGGTGTTAGGATATATATTCTAGATCTTATGAGGGCCTCCTTGAACAAACTCCATTTCAGGTATCACTTCTTTCTTTCCTCTTGTTTTGTTTGCTAGTGGAATTACATGGTAGGCAGAGACCTAGTATACCTCAGATACTAGATTCATGAGGCCACAAACCTCCTCTTCCTCTTTTGCTAGCAGACCTAACCCATGAGGCTCTCGAGTAGGTCCAATCACCGATCACATCTTAGGTCTACTCTAAATTCTCAATACATGCCAATTGCTTGCCCCTCTGAGGTTTCACCACTTAGACTCTCCCTTGAGGACACATTTAAACAATGGATTGGCTGCTTCTCCATGGTTGATGATCCTGTAAGAACATTTCCATGCTTGTCCTCCTCTACATACAACTCTACCTTTGATATGTGCATAGGGTCTTCCTCCTCCTCTCTTGATGTTCCCGCTTCCAAGGACGTGTAGCTTTTTATCATTTTATTTCAAGGATGATGTCTTTGTTTACTTATGTCATTCAGTAGTTAACTTATTTTAGCTTATGCTTTACCTTTTAGTGTTTAGCTTATAGGAGTTCCTTTGGCACTCCTACAGTTTGTCACTACTGGACTTTTTAGTCCTGTTGACCTGCCTTATTTGATCATTCATGGACATTAATAAACTTATTATCTTATCTTAGTGCTAGGAAAACTACTAAGACCAGGCAAAAGGTATTTTTGATACTCACAAGCTTGCTTCCACATATAGTTATACACTTGTACAAGCACCAGGCAAATTGCCAGCTTAACAAAGTTTGGAAAGATTGGCAACACCATCTGCACTGCTAAATGCGCAGGTACTTGTTGTCTAGCTTATGCAAATATTGCAATAGTTGCATTTCTTCGGCAGATGTGTGTTTATCTATTCTAATGAGTAGGGAAAAGGCAAACTTTTACTATTCAGGTACGAATTGTATGTCAAAAATAAGCAAGGATTACTGCTCTGGAACCTAGTTTGGTTGATAAAGGTCCTGGTCTCCCATTTGAGGAATTCTATGTGTGGCATTTAAATTTTTTCTTTATCTTCTTATTTTATATTATGTATGAACTGAATGTACCCACAAGTGTTGAACTTGGGATAGGAGAAAGCCAATGCCACTATTTGAAATTTTGAACCAATGTTACAAATATTTGCTGTGGGCCCTGAAAGAAACTTATTGGAAATATTGGGGAAAATATGGGAAATTATCGGAGATTCGGAATATATTGGCAAGGTTAAACTTGGATTTGAAAAACTTGGAAAATATCAGGCAAATCAGCAACCAGAAATACTCCGGAGAAATCAAAGATATTTGCAACACTGAAATTTTGAAAACGAGCCTGTGCTGTTCAGCTGAAAGCAGCAGGAATCATTTACTGTTGTTTGCAGGTTCATATATTGAACTTGAAATTTATTAAATGTGTCAAATTCCTAAAATTTAGGTTGCTTTAGTCATAGGGTACTTGATATTTTGGTAAGAATACTTTCTGATAGATATTTGGAATGTTTCAGGTAAGAGTTGGTGTTTTAGTGCCATTGAAAGACAATGAAGAAGAAGACTCTTCAATCTGTCCTTTAACAATTTTTCAAGGTTCAAATACAGTTGGGCGCAATGACCTACCAATGGCCAATAAGCAAGTTAGCCGTAAGCATATCCATTTGAATGGTTTGGCAGACGGGTCTGCTGAAATTTTTGTGGTATGCATTTACCTTGATAATGTAAAGTTAGTTCTTTGGGGTCCTGATATTTTAGTCAGTGCCGCAGTTTAGGTTTCTTTGCTGAGCTCAATCTGCGAGAGCAAAGTCCTTACACGCATATGCATTTTCTTTTTGACTGTCTTGTACCAGAGCAAACATTCTGAAAGCAATTATTTTCTGGTTTAGGACATTATCCCTCCAACATGTCTAACATGATTTTTCTTTTGTACATAATGTTTGCTAGAGATTACTCAGGCTTGTATTTGATTGTACTATTAAATTTCCAGTATTGAAAGTTACAAGTATAAATTTTACTTTGGAAAATTTATTCTGTAGTCACATCCTCTTCTAATGTATTGAAATCGAATATTTCTTTTGATTTTGTGATACACATATTGGTCAAGTTATTATAGTTGTATGTTATTCCAAAATAACCTATGTAAACTACAGCAGGTTCATTTTTAACAACCTGGTAAATGTAGGGCAGGAATATCCACGTCTTGATAGAAAGGAACATATAAATATTCTCAAATTAAATTTAATAGATTTTTTGAATCCTGATATCCATGAGGTCTGAAGGTGGCCAGTAGGACCAAAACTGGATGCTGTAGAGTATAACTTTGAGCACGCAAGTCATGCATATATACCACCAGAACAAAAACTAGAATCTGTCAATGAATATATTGGGAATCTGAATTGCATGCATCTTTCTGTTGTTTTTTTGCCAGTTGAAATAGGTAAGTAATAGTAAAAATGAGAGGGGTTTGGATAGTGGGTTGGCTTTCAAGATGGTGTTTGTATGGGAAAAGTTGATGATTACCCCAAATCATTCATTGGATTTCTTGTTTGGCGTTCAGTGGAGCTTTGAAAGTTGAATTTTGTAAAGTACATTCATATTCCAAAGTTTTTAGTTGAAGCATTGATTCTATTTGTAATCATAGTTTTAAAAATTAGAATCGGACTTGGAATCGGTCAAGGGTCAACTCAAACTCGGAATCGGAATTGGTAATGAATCGGTCATAAATCGGCCGTTTTGAATTTAATTACTCGGTTTACTGAAAAATACATAAAATATTTAAATTTTAAAGAAAACAACATTTTCAAAATTTTAATCCATGATTCCAAAGCATTAAAGACAAAATATCCAAAGTCTGCTTGTGTATATACTATATACCATATTAGAATGAATATATCAAAATTGCACAAAGTGTATTATGCAATACATATCTAGGAGACTGTGACTGGAACAAAATAAATAATCTATGAGGCCTATAGGCTATATGGCCTGTAAAGTCCAGAAAACAACATGCTACATAGTCAACTACATACTACATTGTCAACTGTCATACATCATCAACTACATACTACATAGTCCACTGTCCCCATGGCTGTCCCTCGCTCACACAGTCATACTGTTTGCAAATTGCTACTGCTGCAGCGCTGCTCCACAATGAGAATAGGAAATAGGTGTAGGGAAATAGAGGGAGGGGGTTCATTAAGCAGATTTAGTCCCTAGGGTTAGGTTAGGTTAGGAGAATACAAAGCAAAAAATGAAATTTCTGTGTTTTTTGAAGTTTGCAGACCCCACATGATTAAGAGTAAAAAAATGGCCGTTTTTTACATAAATCGTCCGATCTGACCGGTTTGGTACTGAATTGGTCAATCCAGTGTCTGAATTGACCGGTTTGGTACCAAACTGGTTGATCGGACCGATTTCTAGACTAATTCGGATCGGTTTGCCTTGAACTCGATGAATCGGCTGATTTCACCAATTTTTAAAAGTTTGTTTGTAATGTTTATACGACTGCCAAAGTCTCTTATACAGGAAATTCCCTTTAGGGGTCCTTTTTGTTAAAGTTTGAAGTTAGGTTAGGGTTTGATATGAGAAAAATTAAAATTTTATACTTTAATGCACAAAACAAAAGAATTAAACAGAACTAGATCCAAAACAGTACGGTTGTAATAAACTCAAAACATAATTTTCATCTCCTTCAACTTTAACACTCCATTGGTCATTGTGTTAAAGTTGGTCCTTGAGATTCAATTCATCAAATGCAATGTACATAACATAAATACTAACAAGAGCAGTAATACAGTATAGACTAATCAATAACAAATAGAGAACAATAACACTACTGGTTAGATCTGGTTTGGATCTGCCTTATACTCAGACATATTATGTTAGCTCTTGTCACTGTAAGGAAAAACTATCATAGGTCTTACTTTGAGAGAAAGAAATTTAAAGTGCTATGGGTTTAGGTCAGATATATTCAATAACCAATCCCATTCATACTCGGCCCCAATCACAAATAGGCACCCTAAAAGATAAAGGACCATAAGTCAACCGCAGGGGGTCACAATAAGAAGTTAAGGCAACCCTCATACCCATAAGACCAAGGTGTACCATAAAGGTGGATAAACAATCCCTTTTACCCATAGGACCAACAAGACCAATGACTATAATCTTTTCTATCTCTCAAGGTACATTGTTAAATATATTTTTATCATCACTGTATAAGGAGAGGATCCAAACTGGATGATGTGATCTTTTGGTTCTCAATGTTGCTCCTAAGGGTTAGGTGCAGGTGACATCATTAAGGGGTGGCCAGTCACTTGAGAAACAACCTAGCAATAACTGATTAGGAGAGAGGACATCACACATCATCATCTTGGTCAACTTGACCAAGATCCACCTGTTTAATTGACCAGGAATGTACCTGTAGGAACTGCTTGGTCCTAGACCAAGAATCTGCCTAGTCCTAGACTAGGAAGTCTTTGTCTCATCTTGCAGGATCTGCTTGGACATCCTGTCCAAGAAATTGTCTGGTCCTATACCATAATACCCTAGAGATATATAGCGGCCCTGACCATATGTTAGGGTCTTTGCCATGGCATCAACCTGCTTGGTCCGAAACCAAGAACCCCAGGAGACTACTGGGGCCCCTAGGGTACCTTTTAGGGTCTTACTCTACCCTAGTTAACTGACTAGAGTACCATCCTCTCCGAGAATGGGTCTCGCAGTTGCACTATCTTTAACACTTTTCGCCTCTATGAAATTTGAAACAGGGATTCTTGAGAAATGTCGTGGAAATGCCTTGGTAACATTTCCCAACTTTTCTTGAAAATGAAAATGCGGTGAAATGTTTTCATTTGAGTGGTTTTCTATGAAATACAAAACAAAGATCCTTGGGAAATGCCTCGGAAATGCCCTGGAAACATGTCCCAACATTTCTTGAAAATGAAAATGCTATGAAATGTTTTTTTCTGAGGTGTTTTCTAGACATTTCTATATCATATTAATATGTGTTTTCCTTTTATTTCTTTCATTCAAATTTTAGTCTCACTATGTGTTAGCTTTTGGGGTTACTTTGAAAGTGTTTACACCATGCTTGGGGGTGCTTCATGTGATGTGGAGTGTTACTCTTTTTTCAGCCAGGGTGATATTGATTAGAGATTATTGAGATGAGATTTGTGGTTTCACTATAGATCATTGGTTAAGGTTCTTCAACTTTGTTAGATGCATAGTAGCAAGATTCGGCCGTATTGACACTTCCTGTACATAAATTCCGGCCATGTTTAAAATATGATGAATATTTGACATAGTTCGGATATGATACATTCAACAAACCCTTGACCAAGTTCTACTATGACCAATTTATTTACTTATAAAAACACTCATTTAAAAAACACATTTTGAATTTTGAATTAATTTTTACTAGATTATCATCTTGTATGCTGTCAGCTATAAAATAGTGAATAGTGAATATGAGTTGCAATTTCTAATTAATTTATGTAATTAATCACCATCCTTTTTATTTACTTTGCTATTTAAAGTTTTATGTTTTTTTATGTAGTTTGTTGTTTTAAATTTTACCTTTTTTCAGTTTTTACCTTTTTCCAAGTTAAGCAACTTAAAAGTTTAAGATTTAAGTTTACTTAATTTTCTTTAAAAGTTGAGGCTCACGTTCAAGTTTTATGTACAAATTGTCATAAAAAATATTTATATGACCATTTAAAAAAATATCAATTAAAAAAAATAACAATGTCATGACAATGTAAACAATGAAAGTGAATACTAGAGCATATTTTACTATGCATTATTTGTTGTTTTTGTTATTTATATCTTTCTTTGAAGTTCTAAATGTGGATGATAACATCATAAACATTGTTATATGATACGATATGATATGCTATGTTTTGAATTTGAGGTATATTTCAAGTTGTTTTCAATGAATAATGAATGTATAAGTTTAAAAAAAAAATTAAAAATGCATGTTGTTTGTTTTTATAAGATGTCTACTCTCCTATTTTAGCCGTGCTTGATTTTTTAGTTACGTATTTTTTTCCTATCGTATTTGAATCGCATTTGAATTCGTACTCAAATCTTGCTACTTTGGTTGGATGGTCCATGTGCCTCTAGTGATGTGATATTTTCTAACCTTCATTTACTCTTAGCATGTTTTCTGATATGACGGTATGTTAGCATGAGATGTTACATGTATGCTTCTATAATTACTCATATACTTGAAATGTTGCTCGTCTCTTTGTCTAACCTTAGTGTTATTCTTCTAATTTAATAAGTGTGTTAGTACAAAAGTTGATTTTGTACCTTGGTGAACTAAGTCAAATTATTTTTATCTTGTGTCGCCTAATTCGTACCTCGGGTCACGTGGCAGAAATCTTCAAGCCCTTGGGTGCGACCTTGGGGGCAAGCAAGAGTCAAGTGTGTCACTTGATCTTGTCTCCTCCATCTAGGCTCTCTCCTAGCGAAGCCAAGGGGGGTGGTCCCTAGTAAAATAATTTAAGGCTTGTTTTATTCTATGAAAAACAAAACAATTAATCTAGGAGATGATAACACAATTACAAAAGATGAGATAATTTGCAATTAACTTAAATCACCAGCATATAATAACATCCCATTTAACACATCAAGGAATTTAAATAACTAGAAATAAATAGATGATGCAGTAGATCAGTGCTAATTGAGTGCTTGCATGTAAGGGGTTTCTAGTGATGTTTCAAGAAGTATTGCAGTTGTCTCGGCTGGTCAGTTTTAAAATTATTAAATGAGTGATTAGGGAGTAAGTAATTTGTTGATCAATTTTATTAAAAATGTGGTAATGATTTGATTATTATAGGGAAAATGGTATTCCAGATATACCCGAGGGGTATGAGGAATATGTCTGGAGTTACTCGGAAGTGGATTTCACAGTGACGTGTGGGCTAGATGGAGTCGTGGGGTTGTGTTCAACACCACCAACAAGGGTGTAGCTTAACGGGGCCCCATGGTCACTTTCTAGTAGTTCCCGCTTCACTTGAAGAATTTCTCCACTAACGAGTAATTTCGAGTGAGTGCCTGATTTTCACTTTTGGGGTTAATTGAAGTGTTAGAGTAATTACTACTCATTCCAATCCCTTTCTGATTGTCCCATCGATCCAACCAATGGCCTGCAATGTTCACAAGAGCATACGAGAATTGAAGCCTTATTTATTTTAAGAGTTTTAAGCTTAAATGTGAGTTGTTTAAATCACAGTACCGATACTCTCGTTTTCGAGAACATGGTCAGATTCGTTAATTTTAATGCAAGAAAGTAAAAAATTGAAAAAATGGAAAAATGAAAAAAGATGCGAATCCCCCCCAGGGATGAGGTGCAAGCACTTGGCTGCCACTTGCTTCTCTTTTTACAATGATTACAATGAAGAAATACTTGTGTTTCTTTGTAGAATAGGAGACATAAGTTTACAAATTTAGGAGTTTTAAAACTACCCAAAGAAGAGGTAGGAAGAAAGGTTGCTTCTTGATGGTTCAAATCTGAGAAATTTCGCCAAAATGCCTTTCTACGTGATTGTCAATGGCTACAAAACAACCAACAAAGTTATGCTAAAAATGATAGATTTATCATTTAAAACATAAAAATTAAGCATTAAAATTTAAGTACTTTCAAAGATAAATTTTGCAACTTTGACAAGTACTTGCTTGAAGTTAGATCTATCAAATATAACTTTTAAAATAAGATCTGAACTATAAATCAAATTAGTTTGTAATTTATCTTATAGCACCAACTTGATCAACATTACTAAGTAGCCGGAAATATTAAAATTTTATGAGATAGAAAATGTGAAAAAGAATGCTCTGAAAGCTTGGAAGCTTGGGCAACGAAATCCTCAAGTGAAGAGCGGATGGATTTAGATCTTCCAAAAAAGAACACAAAGACATGGGAGAGTCAAGCAAGATCCACCACCTCTTCGTGCAAGATCTACCTGCACAACTTAAACTAAACTTCTAACAAAATGTTACATCTAGTATCACTTACACAAGAGATTAGAAAAATGTGCATATAAACAAGTAAAACATATAATTTCTTGATCTCTACGCATAAGAAAATAAAAGGACTAAACATGTAAGCAAACTTGATTATTCTTTCCTATTGGTTAACATAAATCCTACCATGGCCAGTTATAACAATTAATGAAACAGAGAACAAAATTGATACAACTATACCTCATACAAGCACAAAAGATCATCCACACATTGATGCCCGACACAGGTATGCCTCCAGAGCCTTTATTTCATTCAACAATGATCAACATAATGATTACAAGAGATATTGGAGCATAGGTGCCACACACTATCGATGAAGAATGAAGAGAACATGCTCTTATTTATAGCAAAAACCCAGCAAGAGAGGGGTGCACGTTTACTCAAGGGAAGAGTTGGGCATTGAGGAAAGAGCTGGGTGATGAGAGCTTTGTGGTTGGATGATGGAAACATATCCGTGGAAAAAACAACACTTGCCAAACAATAAGATCCAACTCATAAAAGATGCATCCCTCTTGGAAAATGCGCCCCACCTTGGGAAATGCGCCCCTTTGGGATGATAAAACTTTCCAAAGCTTAATCCTCTTTGAAATGACAACGTTTGACCTTCCAAAAATGCTCGGGTACTTGCCACTTTACTTTTCCAAGTCACAAAAATTAATTTCGGTAAGTTTCTTTTATTTTTTAAATTGCCGAATTTTTAATTTAACTCATTTTTTTGGTCTTTTTTGGGTTTTTCAAGTAATAATTAGTTTTGGAGATAAATAATTACTCGAAAACTTAGGAAAGTGGGTTGAGGGGTTAAGTGGGTGCTCTGAGTTAGAAAATGAGCACCCCCATGTCAAAAACAACCTCCTAGCCCTACTTTTATGACTTTACGAAGTTTTACAGTTAAGTTATTAAAAATAAGCTTGTTAAAACGGAAAAAAATATTTTTTTTGGAAATTAAAAAAAACCTATGGGGGACTTAGTGCATGTTCATAATGACTTAAATTAATGATTAGCATGGTAATATACATTGACACATAGGTTTTAATAGCCTCACAAGGCCTAAACACCAAGGCAATTATTCCAGCTTTGGAGGCTTGAGTGAAAAACTCGGAAATTATTTATCATTTAAAAACGATAGATAATTAACAAGGAAAAAACACCCTGGAATAATGCATTGATGACAAAGTCCTAAGAAACCAAACCTCTTACAGAAAGTCATCATGCTAACTCATTTTATTACAATTCTCCATGGGGTATGAAGTTTGAACATGTTAAAAAAAATTAAAAAAGGACCTAAGAAGGCCTGCGTGGACTTCTGAACTTGAAATTTGAACAAATTTTTGTTCATCTTTGGCGGCTCACTTGAAAGTCCAAGGTCTAACTGAGTTCAACTGAGTGCAAATCATGATCTAGATTGGAGGAGTGAGTTTAAATACCACCCTGCTCTTGTGGTAATTAATTGGATATCTTAATAGTTTGGTAGGAATTTGTTTCACTCTTTGTCGCGGGAAATTCTAGCCAACCACTTACACTTTAAGGCTAAAGGAGAATTGATCCAAAGATCTCGCTTGACCAAGGTTGAAAGGCACTAGTACGTACAATTTATACAACCAAAGCCAATCAAAATCCTTAAATTTAATTACTTTCTTAGGGCAGATTTAAAAAAAAAAAATCCAAAATACTTAGAAACTTTTCTTAGTTTAATTATTATTAGTTCATAGGATTAGATTCCTGGTTTTAAATTTTCTGTAGCTTTCCTTTAGTTTTTTGCATTGGTTGGATGCTAAAACAAGCCTTAGTCTCAACAAATCATCCTATAGTGAATCCCCCCTTGGCCTTCGGAATTGGCTCGAAACGTGGAAAGATTAATGCTTTAGGTGACAATTGTATTTTTCTTATGAAGTTGCACTCTCTAGCTCTAGTAGATTAGGATTTTTTTCACTTAGGTGCTAATTTGAGCTGTAATAGGGTACATGGTGTATGGGTGACCCTTGGTTGTTTTTGGATGGACACACACATGTGAGGTGGCTTGTTCATAGATTTTTAGACTTTGTTTGGATGCTTATTTGTAATTCTTCCTTGGAGCATTGGAGACCTAGATAGCATGATCGCATTCTTCATGATGGGCACATGGAGAGTGGGTGGTTGCTTGGAGGATTACTTGCCTTGGAGGAGTTTTGCACATCTTGGAAGAGGGAATTGAGCCCTAAATGGCACGGGGATGCTTAGTTCCTTGCATGGAAGCTTGTGTTGGACTTGAGGACCCTTGGTTTGATGGACTGATCATGTGGGTGTGGTGAACCTAGAGGAGGACATGGTGTAGGAGGAGCGTTGGAGCTTTGGAAGCTCGTGGAGGTAGAGTGTTGTACCTTTTGGAGGAACATTCATAACTTGGAGCCTTACTTGTTGGATGCCTTTACCTTGAGGCTTGACATGTGTCACTTGTAGAGGGAGCATTTCTCACATGTGGGCCTTTCTTCTTGTGGATAGGTTGCTTGTAGTGGTTTAGGACCACTTCATATTGTTGAACTCCCTAACCTCTCATATATATTGAGAAGGGAGATAATTCATTCTTACATTCATTCATTACTCACTTTTATTAGAGATGTGAGTGTTGGATTTTGTGCAACTTCAGAAGTTATTCTTATTGTAATTTTATTATTTTGTTTTGTACCTCATATGGGAGTTCATACTGATGTAATCATTTATGTAAACCCTTGAAAAATCAATGTAAACCTTGGGGAAGTTTAGGATTTAAATAAAATTATTTTTACTATTTTTATTTTTCCCCAAGGCAAGTCGGCCTAGTCAGTTAAACAAGTCGGCCTAGTTTGGGTAAAAGTTAGTTTTATGAAGTGTATAAATAGAGAGGCCAAACCCCTCATTTGAACACTCACTCAACACAAGCAAGTTCGCCTACTCAAGGAGAAGTTCATAGCACCAGAGAGAAGCGGTATTTTTTTGGGGTTTTCTCTTAGAGAGATTTTCTTCTCTCTCTCATTCTTGTATATTGTTCTCAGGAGTTCTCATCTCTATATGAAGGTTGCTGGGTTTTTCTCGATTGGGTTTCCCATGATACATTCTTGTGTTCTTTGTTTCTGTCCTTTTGTCTTTCTTCTAGAGATCCTATTGTTTATTTGCAATAAAGTTATACTGCTATAATCTTGTAAAAACTAACTTGGTATCAGAGCAGTTCTAGAAGAGGCCATTGCCAGAAACTAGGGTTTGACCTTCTAAGGCTTTCCCTCATCAATTCAACAGAAAAAGAGTCGTGGAAACTTCACTCTAGGGAAGGCACACCTTTTGGTGAAGGAGAAATAAAATTCCGAGAAGTTTCATTTTTTGACCTAATTTTGTTGTTGCTGCAGAAATTAGGGTTTCAAGTTTCGTGCTGATTAGTCCATAGATTTGGATCGACCTCACTTTCTCTCAACGCACCTCAATAGAGTGCATCAATCTGTGAGGTCAGTTCACTAAAATCCAAAATTCATTTTGACCTAACTCTTGCTAGGGTTTTCTGGTTCAGCTCTGCAAATAAGATGATTGGAATGAAGGTTGAAGATCGTCTTGATGGGGCCACAAACTTCATCTCTTGGAAGTCTAGAATTCTCATCCTGGAAGAAAATGATCTCTTGATGTTTGTCAACGAGAAGGTTCTGAAACTAGAAGCTGAAGAAGACAAGTCCCAATGGAGGATGAATGATGCCTGAGCTAGGAGATTACTAGTGGACTTAGTCAAAGACCACTTGGTTCCTCAAATTTCACAAAAGAAGACAACTAGGAGGATGTTCAAAACGTTAAGGAGGCTATTTGAGCACAGTAGCATCAATATGACCCTCACATTGAGGAACCAACTATCAAGCATGAAGATGACCAAGTTTGAATCAATTTCCTCATACTTCATGAGGATCACAGAACTCGGGGACAAGCTGAGATCTAGTGAAGAACCTATTGAAGATAAGGAGCTTGTCATGACTACGCTAAATGGGCTCCCACCATCTTGGGAATCTTTCATCCAAACTATCAGTCGACGCACCAAGTTGCCCAAATTTGACATATTATGGGCAGATTGCACTCAGGAGGAGGTGAGGATTGCAACATGACAAAGACTTCATGGCACTCAACTTGAGGACAATCAAGCATTCATGGCCCATGCCAAGAAAGGCAACGAAAAGGGAAGAAAATTTCACCACCATAAGCATCAAGGTAGAAGACCAAGCCCTTCTTTAGATCAACAAGAAAAGAAGAAGGATCTATCGCAAGTACAATGCTTTAGGTGCAAAAAATATGGCCACTATGCAAACAAGTGTCCATGCTCAAACAAGAGGAAGCATGAAGCTTCAACAACTGATGTAGAAGAAGGTCACCATCACAAGAAGCAAAGAAATGAAGATCGTACAAAATTCATCTTCATATTAGCACTATTAGGTACTATTCCCACCATTGGTGACACTTGGCTCATAGATAGTGGTGCTTACAGGCATATGATAGGATATAAAGAAAATCTCTCTGAAATAGTTGAGAAAGGATCTCATCTTCGTGTTTTATTTGGAGATGATGCCAACTATACTGTGAGAGGATCTGGGGCCACCTCACTTCAACTAGAGTCTAAAGACATGTTACATTTAAGTGATGTGCTCTGTGTATCTGGTGTGAAAAGAAATTTTGTCTCCATCTCTGCCTTGGAGGACAAGGGATATAAAGTTGCATTTTCAGATGGAAAAGTGCTTGCTTGGCGCAAGAACTCCAGCATGGAAACAACAAAAGAAATTGGAGTAAGAGAGGAGAGCCTGTAACGATTGAGGACTCCAACAGTTCAAGCACTAGTTCATGACTCCACCAACATGGTGTTATCACATATATAGTAGCCAGGCTACCATATTCTATTTTTTAGACACAATACATTTTTCAGCCAGATCTCTTACATGTGAGATGCTGAGATGAGCAGTTTTGATGGATCATTATTATGTTAGTGGACTATTGTACTCTCCCATGTCAGGACTTAGTCTCAGGACACTCAGATTTGAGGACAAATGTAGCCATTTATGTCATTTCAGAGCAGTCATTGATGTCCAGTTTTATATCAGTTCTTTCTCATTGGACAGATGGTGTCTCAGATAGGATTATATTGCATGGTTATGACTCAGCATTTTATATTGTGTTATGGTTATTATTGCTCTTATACTGATTCTTGTGACATGTATTAACTTGTGGTATCATGATCTGACGGTCATAATTATATGGACTTGGTTGTATCTTGTACTATGTATTGATGTCCTTACATAGACTTGGAAGTTCTTGATCTATACTCATTGGTTTTATCCTCCTTAGGGAGAATAGAGGTAGTCATTCCCACCATTGTTTTGGCTTGTTAGTGTTGGCTCCACCATTCACTGTCTCCACCCATCCATTACCTTCAATTTTAGTTTCAACCCGACTGACTTCTTGACTTATGGCATGGAGGACCTTTTTCCCCGCTAGAACTTTTGTTGGACAAGCCTCCCTGTTTATATTGTGTCTCGGCTCTGAGTTGGTGACAAAACTTGCCTTTGGTAAGTTGGATAGTATGCCTAAATCATTCTGGTCGGTTGTCTTGATGTTTGGCACTGTGCAGAATTCCCCCTAGTCACTTGAGATGTTGTTGGCTAAAATGAGAGCTCATGTATTACCTATGTTAAAATTATTGAATATGTGCCCATGAAAAATGAAAATTATAAAACTGTGTTTTTTAACATATGTAAAGAGGGCAAGAGCAATGAAGTGCTAAAATACTCCTTGAAGAGTATAAGAGAAGGTCCAAGAAAGCAATGGTTTAAAATATGCTATATCCAAAAATTGCTGACCTTATAAAAATATGTCCCGGATGAAAGCTGCGATTAGCTGTGCTTTTAAGCACTGGTGAAGTCCCAAAAGGGTCATATAGGCCAAAAAGGCCATGGAATAAAATGATGATCCTAATGAATTTGGATCAAGCTTGATGTAGACATGATGCCTAAGTTGAATAAGCACTCTCTAAACAACTCACCCATTTGTGAGGCACTGCCATTCCTTGTGTTGTTGTTTGTCTGACACTGGTTATAGTGAGTATTCCCTTTCCTTGTCCAAAGTGTCATGATGTTGAGTAGGAAGTCATCCTTTGCATTAGCCTTGTTAATTTAACCCTTCACCCTTCACTAGCAAATTGGCTACAGCTATGAAGTGAGTATAGTCCTGAAAGTCTAAGTCTGAGTAATAATAAATAAAGCCTTATATATGTATTTGTTGATGTACCGCCAGTGAAATGATTGCTACTTGTTGTGATTGTTGCTTGAATGAGTTGTAGAGCATGTCTTAGCCTTTTAACACTTGCAGTAGATGGATGATAGTCTGAGTTATTATTGGCGTCTGATCATTTACAGAGGGTTATATTGTTTATTGGATATGTTTGATGATCAGATAGAGACCTATGAGGTGTATGAGTATACACCTTAGATGGGTTGGACTCTACGAGTCTAGTGAGACAGTTTATTTCCAGTTCCGAGCACTTGCAAATATGATCTGGCTCATTCTTCCTTTCTGATGCAGTTTTTCTTCACAGGTTGATATGTTTGAGTAGGGAGATGTTTTAGTTGGATCTCTTAGGGCGTTGCATGGAACATAGGGGTGTAACCACTTGTTTGTACCATAGTACCCCCATCCCGGAGAGCCGGATGGGCTCAGTTTGGCAACGCAGGCACCCTAGGAGGCTGTTTTGGCAGGTTCACGTTTCCCGAGGCATATTAAAAAATGATTAAATGGCTATTGAAGAAATCGATTTTGGCTATTGAGGCAAGGAAATGACATGGGATGAGTCATGATGATGAGAGTGATGTCCTCCACACCTTCTCCAGCAGTTGCAACTCCTGATTGGGCCCACACCTATTTTTTGGTCATTTTTTATTATTTTCTGGAGCTCTTTTTGGAGGCTCATGATTTCCTCAAGGAGGCACAAAAGTCAAAGAATTAAATTGTTATATTATTTATTGTGCCATGGGGACACCCAAAGGGAGTTAGTCAAACACTCCTTGGACCCACCATGTGCTTTCATTTATTTCTTGTTGAGTGGGTTACCTTTTTTGGGTGGGTTAGTCCACTTTGATAAATTATGGTTATATTGATCCATGTATTGTATGTTGAGCTCATCTCAACCATTGATTAGAACATTTCATCTTTTAATCTTAGCCACTCGTTTCGAAAGTGGTTAGGATTTGGTTATGATTGAGGTTCTCTCATTTCTATTTAAAGGAGAAAGCTTCTTATTTGTAAGGGGTCTTTGGCTCTTGGATCTGAATAATAGAAAGACTTTTTTTGTGGAAATTTTTCTGGATCTGCTTTGCATCTGATGTGCTCAAATGGTGATTAGCTAGTCTTCAACTTCCTAGCATTGTGGAAATTCTCGTGAGATCTATATTTTTCGTGGCTATCATTGTTTTGTCTACATGAGGGCGTTTTGGCTGGAGCGTTTTTGTAGGGGGGCCTCAATTCGCTTGGTTCTTTTCGTCTTGGATCAGGGGGTTTTCATTAGTTTCATTGTGATCTATGATTACTTCATTTTACTGTCTTGTAGCATTCAGTTTCTTTATTTTGTATGTGCAAATCTGATATGGTTGACGTTTGCTCATACAGGGTAGGGGGCGCTTTGGTGGCCTGGAGCCATAGAAATCACAGGGATCTTCCAGAATTGATCCGGATAGCAAAGATCGTCACTGTAACAGACTTCTACAAGCTTTTCCAGGTGAGATCCAACAGGTAAGTTCTTCTTTTTCAGATCTTATTCCATTGTACCTTGCTGAAATTCAACTTTTTTTGAAAAACTCCTAAAACACTAAAAACCTAAAAAATCAATAAATCAGGGAACTGTCCGATCTTTTGCCAAACCATTTCTGGGTTTCATAGATCGGGCCTCCCCTACATCAAATCAACTGAAACACTGGTCAAATTCCTCACAGTTTGACCTAGATCTAATTTTTAAGTAGAAAACTACATAACCCCCCACTGAAAAATTGACCTGTTAGAGTTTTTATGAATTTTGACTTCACAGAAGGATAGATTGGGTCCCACACAGCCTAAATCAACCCCAACGCTGTGCAACTGCTTGACCATTTGGCCTAGATCTGAAAAATTGACTGAAACTGCCCTAGCGCTCTCATTGAAAATTGGGCTTTACTGGAAGTGATTTTTTCTGAAATCTGACAAGATGGGCTGATAGATTAGGGCTCAAGCATTCCAGAACACCCCCAACGCTGTGCTAACTCCTCTCGGTTTGCCCTAGATCTGAAAAATCAGTTTTCAACCTCCTAGCCCCATCATCAGATTTTGACTTTTCTAGATCTGATTTTTTTGTTGATTTGCTGATTTGGGCTTGTAGATCAGGTCTAACAGACTTCTTTTATTCCTCAACACTGAGCCATTAGCCTATCGGTGACCTTGAAACTGCAGATCTGTCCTCCAAAGCCCTAGCGCTAGTCATCCATTGAGCTGGGTTTCCTGTACCTTAGCTTTTTCGGACCAATTGCTTTCAGGTTTGTAGATCAAGGTGTCTCCCAGGTGGGTTTTCTGAAACATTGGTTTACTGCTGACTCCATTGCCCAATGCACACAAAGCACTGATCTCCTAGCTAGCGCTGCCCTTAGGCTCTTAACCTTTGCCCTTTACCAACATTTACTGATAACTCAAATACCTTTCATTGAGTCTGATTTCTAGGTACTAGATAGTCTCAACTTTGTCCTTGTTTACCCTGTTATAGTTACGTTTCCCAAGATAGTGGTCACCTCCACCAGTTGTTAGTACCTAAACCCTAGAGCTAGGGTTTCCATTCATTTTGCACCTTAAGTACCCTGAAGCCCCATCTGATCTTCTTTTGGTGTCTAGGTCCGATCTCTCCTGTCGGGAGTAGATCCGGGTCTCCTCCATTGTTGTCTTGGATTAGGATAACCTAAAGTGAAGGCTGCCTTGATTGGCGTGATAACCATCCATTTGGGAGTCTAGGCAGTCGTGGTTCCACCCCTTAGTTGCTTGCCCCTCTACCATCCATCCTGGATCCACCTCAAGCAGGCAACTACAAGGCGGGTGATAACATTTTGGCGTCGTTGCCGGGGAGGTACAGGCCTACCTTGGCTCAACATACCTCACCTTTCCCTACGGCATATCTTTTATTGGTGAATTACTTGTGTGGTTCACCTGGCGACTCCACCCCGCGACTCCATTGAGGATCGTACCCAACATATTAATCTTAAGTTCTTAGAACATACCATAAATCACAATGAATTCAGATGTATTTTTGAAGCACATGAAGGAAGTAACCAAGAACATGATTGAAACTAACAAACAAATAAACGAAAGGAATAGATGGAGGTCAGAATACGGGTATGAGGATGATCTCGAGCATGATTATGGGTATGAATCTAGTTATCGCAATCTTTATGATACCCACCAACTTCCTCACCCATGCAATAAAGATTTCCTGACCATCCCGAGTGGACTTGTAAGTCAACATGAACCTAGAAGTCATTCCCAGTCAAAGTCTTATAGCCAAGTAACCAGAGTTGTTAAAAAGCAAGACAAAAGGTCTCCTTTTGACTTTTCTGAAATACCGGGAGCACCTCATCCTATGCCAAATGATTACACTAGGAGGATGCCTCGGTTCAATGGAAATAAAGATACATCTATTGAAAATCATCTAGACATTCTCTGGAAGGATGCCATGATGGAAGAATATCAATCCATCATGAAAAATGATGTATGGGAGGTTGTACCGAGACTTGAGGGGAAGTTAATAGTGATTTCCAGGTGGCTTTTCAATATTAAGCATGGAGAAGATGGTAGTGTGGAAAAACACAAGGCTAGATTTGTTTCCAGAGGATTCTCTTAGAAAGAGAGAGTTGATTACGACGAGACATTTGCGCCCGTGGCTCGATATACGCCCATCAGAACCATTATTGCTATTGTTTCAGCTACGATATGGAAGTTGCATTAGATGGAATTCAAGACCGCCTTCCTCAATGGTGTAATTGATGAAGAAGTTTATCTTGAACAACCAGATGGGTTTGTTGTCTATAAGGAGCCCCACGTCTGCAAGCTGAAAAATGCTCTATATGGACTCAAGCAAGGACCCTGTGCTTGGTATGGACGGATAGATGGATACTTGATGAGCTTGGGATTTACCAAGAGTGATGTAGATCCCAATCTCTACTACAAGATTGTGGAAGGTGAGCTATTCATTATAGTTTTGTATATGGATGACTTGTTTCTCATAGGAAATGAGAAGTTGATTGCATGGTGTAAGAAGAAGCTTGCCTTTGAGTTTGAAATGAAAGATCTTGAATTAATGCATTACTTCTTGGGATTAGAAGTATGGCAGAGGAGGTTGGAAATTTTTCTAAGTCAAGGGAAATACACCATTGATATACTGAAGAGATTCAGAATGTTGGACTGCAAGTCCATGGCTACTTCGGATGCAAACTTGAAGAAGTTGAGGGACTCAACTTCAGACTCCGACTTGATTGATCCCACCATGTATCACCTTTGATATACTGAAGAGATTTAGAATGTTGGACTGCAAGTCCATGGCTACTTCGATGGATACAAACCTGAAGAAGTTGAGGGACTCAACTTCAGACTCCGACTTGATTGATCCCACCATGTATCACCTTTGATATACTGAAGAGATTTAGAATGTTGGACTGCAAGTCCATGGCTACTTCGGATGCAAACTTGAAGAAGTTGAGGGACTCAACTTCAGACTCCGACTTGATTGATCCCACCATGTATCACCAGTTGATTGGATCGTTGATGCATCTGACGAACACCAGACTAGATATATGTTTTGCTGTGAATACTCTCAGCTAGTTCATGAGTGAGTTGAGGCAGATTCATTGGACTACCACAAAGCATGTACAAAGATATTTGCGTGGCACCATGGGATATGGATTGAGATATGCCTCAGAATGTGACTTGAGATTGCAAGGTTTTTCAGATTTAGATTGGGTCGGATGCATTGCAGATAGGAAGAGTACTTTTAGATGTTGCCTCAATTTGGGTTCTGCAGTTATTTCCTGGTGCAGTAGGAAGTAGACCTTAGTAGCACTCAGTACAACAAGGACCAAGTATATGGATGCTAGCACAACAGTTCAAGAAGCAATATGGATTCGAAAACTCCTTGCATGATTGTTTGGTTAGATTCCAGGACCAACTATGATTCACTGTGATAACCAAAGTTGTATACAGATGTCAGTGAATTCCGTGTTTCATGATAAGTCAAAGCATATAGAGTTTCAATATCATTCCATTCGTGATATGGTGCAGAAGGGAGTTGTCGAACTACAATATGTGCCGATAGATGACCAGATTGCAAATATTCTTACCAAGCCTCTTTCCAGGACAAAGTTTGAATACTTTCGTGGAAGACTTGGAGTAGTAGAAAATGTATCCCTCCTCGAGAGGGAAAGATGATTCATACATCTACCTTGCTTTTACACTAGTGCCTCTACGCGTTCTGGTTCTCAGCCTGGTATGGGAGAAATCCCATCGGCCTTTGAGACGGGCAAATAATAGATGGTCATGTACACTGCTGCCTCCACTCATTCTTATTCTCAACTTGGCATGGGAGAAATCCCATCGACAATAGAGACAAATAGGTAGTAGATGGTTGTGTGCATTGGTACCTCTGCTCACCCTAGTTCTTATCCTGGTATGGGAAAAATCCCATCGGCATTTGAGATGAACATGTAGTAGATGGTTGTGTGAAGCATGTCTTAGTTCTCGGTTAGAGATAGGCTTATAGTAGATGAGATGTTGATTGCTGTACTCTCTGATGGACTTTGTAGAGTTGCAGAGCTAATGGATCCACCAATGGACTGATGGATCAGATACATGATAACACCTCTCGATGGACTAAGATTGTGTTGACAACCTTTAGTATGTATAGAGATGATTGAGACAAATGAGACCCAAATGATCGTGATGCTGATGATGACCACGACTGAAGAATACCTTCCTTGTTGAGAGGGAGTGTTGGATTTTGTGCAACTTTGGAAGTTATTCTTATTGTAATTTTATTATTTTGTTTTTTACCTCCTACGGGAGTTCATATTGATGTAATCATTTATGTAAACCCTTGAAAGAATTAATTTAAACCTTTGGGAAGTTTAGAATTTAAATAAAATTATTTTTACTATTTTTATTTTTCCCCAAGGCCCAGTTAGTTAGACAAGTCGGCCTAGTTAGGGTAAAAGTCAATTTATGAATTGTATAAATAGAGAGGTCAGGCGCCTCATTTGAACACTCACTCAACACAAGCAAGTTCCCCTACTCAAGGAGAAGTTCGCAGCACCAGAGAGAAGCAGTGTGTTTTCTGGGGTTTTCTCTTAGAGATATTTTCTTTTCTCTCTCTCTCTCTCTCTCTCTCTCATTCTTGTATATTGTTCTCAGAAGTTCTCATCTCTATATGAAGGTTGTTGGGTTTTTCCCGATTGGGTTTCTTAGAATAAATTCTTGTGTTCTTTGTTTTTGTGCTTTGTCTTTCTTCTAGAGATCCTATTGTTTATTTGCAATAAAGTTATAGTGTTATAATCTTGTAAAGATTAACTGTGAGGAGTGGAGCGCTCCAGTTCCTCTCTTATGTACTATTGTATTATTTCTCTTTGTCTTGGTACTCTAGGGTTCTTGGAGTTCAAGGGATATTCTAGTGCTAGGGCTTCACCCTAAGGAGGCAAAGGAGCTAAGGTTTGTTATAAACCCTAGAAGGATAAAGATAGTATTGTGTAGCTCTTGTGAAAGAAGACTAGGGTTTTGGAAGCCCTAGTGCTACATGTTATGTTTGCTGAGGAGGAGAAGAGAAGGTAGTGTTTTGCTTGAAGCCAAGGAGGACTTGCCAGTGATGATGCTAGTTTTCTGAGGATTCTTAGTGGAGTGACTGGCTTTGGTTAGGAGTGATTCCTAACTAGGAGTTAATGGCTAGGGTTTTCTTGGATTCCCTAGCTAGGGTTTGGAGAGGTTGAAATTGTACTAGCTTGTGATAAGTTCCATGTACTTATAACTTCACCTTTTATATATAAATGAAGTGTTTCGAATGACCAATATTTGTGTACTTGTAGATTTGATTTCAAGTTTGAATTGTCTTTGATTGATTAATTTACAACACTTGTTGATCATGCTGATTTGACATAACATATGGCTGAAATTGTTGAGTGATTTAACATATATCTTCAAGATAAGGGAGGCAGATTTATTGCTATAATTCTGCTGTAATGAAGTTATTTCAGGTCTGTTATATGCTTGGAGTTAGAGATTTAGCTCTGGAGGCACTCCGGATGTTTTTGTCTTGTATGCGGAAATGACCATGCACTAGCTAGGCTACTTTACTTTGTAATGTTGTTTTATAAAGTTTAAAGTGACTCTTATGTCAATGAGACTTTTTATAAAGTATTCCTTTGTTTTAATTTTATAAAGTGACTTTATGAGATAAAGTACATTTGGTTCATAAAGTAAATGTGACTTTATTAAAATTAAATGTAACCGCTTTTGGGGGGAAAGTTTCTCAAATCTTGATTTTGAAAAGGCAAGATTTAATCTTGGCCTTTGGATTTAGGGATTGGGAAGGTGAAAAGTTACTCTCAAGTTATAAGAGAGAGCCTAGGGTAGTGTGCAAGACAAGTTGAAGGGAAGCATTTCCAAGAGTGAGCATTTGCCTGAGTTATTTGCAGAGAGAGAGGGAGCTGCAATTTCTCTCAAGTGGGCACGAATCCCAAGGAGAATTTTTTTTCTCAAGAGAGCACGAATCCCAAGGAGCTGGGTAGTTTTCCAAGGCATTTAGTTTCTGCTGAGTTGTACTGTTCCGTATAGTCCGTATGGCACAGATTTCGAGAAAAAATTTTTGGGCACGATTTTCGAGGAGAAGTGAAAAAAATCCAAGCACATAAATCCGTACTATTCCATACAGCCTGCTGGGCATGGAAATCAAGAAATCTGGTACAGTCAGTAATGCTGAAATAAATGTTGCTGTAAATTATTTTTCTGCCTGATAAATGCTGTAATAAAATTTTCTTGGATTGGTTTTCCCCGGGGTGGGGTTTTTCTAGGGTCACATTGACCAAAATTCTACTGTTTTATGGGTTTATCAGTCTGTTGTTTCTTATGTGTATTTCTGTTGCTACAGACTTAGTTTTTTAGTGTTTCAGCTTCATGGTTGTTGGGTTTTATGCATGTGAAGTATTTTTACTTAATGACAGTTAAAGTCTGAAATTTGGGTTTAACTAAGTGTTTGGCAAAAGTCTGAATTTTTGTCAATATTTCTACACTTGGAAGAGTGTGCCCTAAGGGCTGTAATTTGTTGCAATTAAAGTACACTTGTTGGATATCGTTTCTCTTGATCCGCCTAATGATTTGGACTGAAGTGAAGTGAAGTATATGCTTCTGTTTGCTGCTGTGATTATATATTTGAATTTCAGATTAGCCTCAAGGGTGAACCTCTCAAGGATTATATCCGGTCAACGTCTATTGAGAGGATAAATTTCTGAATTTGCAATAAAAATCATATATGGGAATTTCTACATTGTGACTCACCAATAACATATAAATGCCAAAATACAACTCCCCAAACCCTAAATTGGATCTCTAATTTAATCCAAAATAATAAGAATTTAGTCCATACTATGGGACAGGTTAGTAGTAGCCTAAATGAAGAGGTGATCAATGAGGTTATACCAGAGCTTGTGAAACTTCAATAAGATTTTTACTAGAACTTGTGCAACTACTGCTATAGCAATAAACTGTGGATTTTCCCTTTTTCTTTGACAACCTTGCCTGGTTGCTTTGCAGCAGAATTTATGTGTACATGCAATTGGTGTGCTGTTTCTTGACCTATATGGCGAGGAGGATTCATAGGTGCTGTTTTCTATGATTTTTGAGGCTTTGTATGTTATGGAGTTGTTTTCTGAGATTTTGGAGGTATTTCTGGAATCTTTCTTAATCACTCTTTTTGAATTATGACTTCAATTAGTGCGTTCACAAAATTTGGATGTGAATCATGAGGATCCTTATTGGATTTTATGTCTAAGGGATTGAGATAATTTAATATTATAACTCGATACGACACACGAAGGATGCACAAATATGCTCTCAAATAACAAATATACAAATTAGCTTAATGTCCATGATGTTTCAACACAAAGGGCACAAGGCCCATATAAAATGCAATGTTGAAGGGGTTGTAACCTCTCTCTCTCTCTCACTCTGTCTCTCTTTATATATATATGAAAGGTGGCTCAATCGCTAACCACAATAGTGGTTGGTAACCTTGAGGGAGTTGACTAGATTTAAACTTATGACCTATGGCCTTCCCATCGACAACATGCCTTAGGAGATGATTCAACAGATTGAGCAAACCCTTGGGGTTTATACATACATACATATATGATGATGATGTCTAACCTTAATGACCTTAGTCAAGATTACACCATCTCCCTTAAGCTTGACTTTGGCTAAGGAAGGGACATTTCGGTAATTCCCCCTTAATGGCAACTTCGTCTAGTACAAAGCAAAGTGCATTTTGACAAATTTGGTATTTGTCAACAATTTGGTAAAGATGTCTTGAATATAAAAGTACTCCAAATGAATATACTGAGTCTTGGATTCACTGTCAAAATGATGAGCAGTCTTGACCTTGATGAAGTGCTATCAATCTCTCAATGGAGAGTACATCTTCAAAACTAGAACCTCTCAAACACTCTTGCACAAATCTCTTTGGAATTGAAGAAACAAACATGAGTTTAAATGGAGAATCCGACATTTAAACTTTAGTCTCCAAAATAACTTCACACGAACTTCTTTGG
>LPNX011054282.1:41040-55220 GCA_001517045.1 Pseudotsuga menziesii
ATCACTTTGACAGCTTTGTTCAGTCTTTCCCTAGAATATGATTGGAAGAGTTACACTCTCAGTCAAAGGTTATTCATTGATAAGGGATGCTAAGAATGATGATGTCCTTGCATATTTGGATCTCTTCTCAACTGTGAGGCATTGAGAAAGATGCCCAGCTTTGGTCAGTTTTCCTGTAAATAGTAAATATTTTCTCAAGGAAAAAACTATTCGATAACTTTGATAGCTTTGTTCACTCTTTCCCTAGAATATGGTTGGAAGAGTTACACTCTGTCAAAGGTTATTTATTGATAAGGGATGCTTAGAATGCTGATGTCCTTGCATGTTTGGGTCTCTTCTCAATCTTGTGGCATTGAGAAAGATGCCCGAATTTGGTCAGTTTTCCTGTAAATAGTAAATATTGCTTTTACATAGTTTTTTTTCCTCTACATATTTTCCTTGTTAATATACAAAGTATTTCCTCAAGATAATAACTATACTGCATTATTACACACTGTCAAACACCAAAAAGGGGAGTGAAAAATTACACTATTCCATAATGAATATTAGCAGATTCACTAGGACTTTGGAATTGCTTTTAATTTTCTTATTATCTAATGCACAAGATGGATTTATTTTTGAATTATTTTCGTGATTTTACATAGAGTCATTTTTAATGAATTTTGCAGGAAGGTCAGAATCCAGTCAGTGTTAGGTCAGGAAATTCAAGAAAAAGGCTCTCTCCACATGAACAAGGTGCTCTTGGAGACGGAGATATTTTAGAATTGATTCCAGGAAAACTCCCTTTCAAGTATAAGGTTGCAGTCGATAATAGGGAAAAAAATCCATCACCACAACATGGAGAAGTCAATGACCATTTCGAGTCCTCAGTTGATGTTAAAGAATTAATTGAAGTTGAAAAACACTTGCTCAAACGGAAACGGCAGGTTCTTGAAGATGAAGCTTTTGCGAGGACTTTGCAGGTGTGCAATTTTTGTTTTTCTTCCTCTTGAATACCTGATTAATAATTCTGTTAAATACCTTGTATGCTTGGTGCACAACGGCACATGATTTCACTTGTCTGAAGGTTATGTGCTGTTCTTGCTCCAGTGTTTTTTAAGGTTTTTTGCACTTTTTGCTCCTTTTGGTGTTTGTTATAATGTTATTAGATGATACCCTCTTGCAAGGGGAAGGTAAAATGTGTTTTATGATAAAGGATGGAAGGTGGAATGTGCTTTATGATAAAGGGATGGAATTGAATAGAATAAGGTATATATCTAATAGAAGGAACTGATGCATTATTTTATACTTTATTGTGTCCCATGATGTCGGTGACAGTAGTCTAGAGTTCTGTAGCATGATTAGAGTATATAGGGTTTGGATTGAATGAAAGAAAGCTTTTTTCATTTATTTTTGCATAAGTAAGAGATTGGAGGAACTAAGAGGGGCTACACATTGTCACCATAGTGAATAGGATTGCTAAAGCTATTCAATGAATGTTCCAGGTGAAATGAGGAGTTAACTTTAGCTAAATAGGAATTGTTGTATAGATTTTATGAATAGGGTGATGGATGGGCCAAAACTAGTGCCAATCCATTCTTGGGCATATGGAGTCAAGGATAAACATGGAGGGCAGTCTTCTTACGAGATAAGGAGAGAATGGAGCTAGAATGAAGAGGCCACATCAATCCTATCTTGCTGTCCACTAATACAGGAAAATACTTTAAGGAACCCTAATAAAGGAAAGCCTACGAACATACATGAAGGTGTGTCTATCAAAAGATAATATAAATGGCATCCAACCATAATTAAAAAGGAAGATACACATTGACATTTCCAGCAATAAATGCAAGGACATTCAAAGGGAGATAACCCACTATAAAATTCTTTTGAACAAAGGAACAATGTTACTCGGATTTTAGCACTTCATAACACATTTGATGCAAGCAATTTTCAGCATTGACATTCAGCAATTTAGTTCCAAAACATTATGCCTCACAAGGAACCATTATAGCTTGTATATTACCTCGAATAGATTTTCAACTAGGTTCCAAGGGAGGATCTCGCTAAATCCATTCATCAAAGATAATGGAGAGAGCAAATCCTTATATAGATTTGAGCTTAATCTCCTTTACAATAAAATAGTATTTAGTGGAATCTAGATTCACTTTTTTCTTCAAGGGATAATAATAAAATATTTTTAAAATCCATGCTTTTCTTCAAGGAAAATACTCTAAGAAAACATCCATTGGGTTCCCAAGGCAAGATGCCCATATAAACAATAAAATAGTGAATCCAAATGAATGATATGCTACATGTCTCCCCCTTTTGGAACACCCTTCAAAGATAGTTTCAAAACACACAAAGCTTAGCCCTATGTGCAAGGTGTTCTCCATCATGTGTATTTATTGACCTTGCTCTTCTCAAATAACAGAAGGGCAAGCAACAAAAGTGGAGTGTTTCTTAAAAAGTTGGTGAAAATGTGTCAAGAGTTTTAATATTAGATTTGCAACCACTGTAACTCCCTTAATATTTGTTGGAATTTCTATTATGACCATAATTTTAAAAGGCTGTAGTCATTTTGCATCTATTGGTGTTGATCTGGCAACAGTTTGCGCACTCGGTAAAAAATTAGCTGCTTTTGAGCTAGGACTCCCCTCTAATAAAGCTATCAAACTCCTCCAAAAGGGGATCTCATAGATAAGTGTGCAAGCAACAGTCCTTTAGTTGTTATAACAACTCAAATGTAGGTTGACCTCCACATGTGTGCCAATAAGATGTGGGACACTCCTTAAATCATGCTAATCAATCCTACATAGTGTCAATCTACACGTGTGTGTGAAGTAACCATTGGTTGCTAAAAGAACTCCTTAAAGCAAGGATTCCCTCAAAGAATGTGATTGAAACCTCAATCTATGCATTATGACCAAATCAACCTCTCCTCATCAAGTGCGCGAAAGTTCTCCAAAAACAAGCATATAATGACTAAATGATGTGCCAAACCACCAATCCTCAAAACCATGGGCAAAAGAAAGAGGGTGCTCAAGAAAAGTGTGCATGTATGATAGCCATGCCTCAAAAGATGTGCCGCAATAATAATAAAGGAAGTTCTGCATTAATCGAAGGAGTCATCCACTCTAAAGAGCCAAATCCTTTACGACAATCATCTATAATCCCGAGATCGCTCCTCAAAATTAGATCTCAACCATGCAATGCATAACACACTATCCAAGTAATGCAACCAAGGGATACGTGTCCTAGAGTGAGGGCACTCTACCTCAACGAACTCTCAATCATAGTGAATATATTATGAAACCTAGGGAAACCATATAAGCACACGAAGCCACCAATGCACAACATTAAAGAGCAACCAATTTACCAATATTACTTAAGAAAACCCGTAGTTGAGGGGAATTCCTTTGATGAATATGTTAGGGGTTAATCAAGAGTGCAGTGTGCTAGGCCAAAACCCCATGAAGGCACAACACACTATACCAAACTCCTCACGTGCAAGATGCAAGCATCCAAAAAGTGAGATGATGCGAACAAAAGATGACAATCCATAAGGAAAAATGCATTAAAGCACCAACACTTTGGCTCTAGAACCAAAATGTTCCAAACACAGCTTGCTGGGTCTTCAACTTAGAATAGTCCTCATGCTATACTAGAGGTAACAAGCTGAAAAATGTTTTGTTGACGAAGTTGCATCAATGGCCTTCTAGTTGACGTTGGTAGTGCCCACAAAAATGCCACTGACAATATCTTAGCCGACGTCATTCCAACTAACAAATGATCCTTTAATGAAAGTTTCATCCACAATTGATGTGCCCCCCTTCAATGACAAAGGATTTGTTCATTGGCCTCTCTTACTCTGCTTCATCGATTTTGATCCTGATCTAGTTGGTTGTTGATAGCAGCTCATGCTTGTTGACGACAATTAAAGAGAGCGTTACTGATAGCTAAACTTTGTTGCCTTGAAATATATAAGGAGGATTATAATTATAAAGAGGGTTTCTCTAATTTGATTTGAAAAATTTATATAGATTAGCAAGTCACTTTAGTTGTTGCCAGTAAAGTATTGTGTAGTTGTGCCCCTTCGTGTCCGTATCCCACGTGTTAGACATGGATTCGTGGGAATGTGTCAGACATGTGCCCTAACGTGTCCTGCACAGCTCAAAAGAGAATCCGCGAGCCTCTTAAAAGGTCATTTCTCATTCATTTTTCACATTTTTTAGAGAGAGAGCTATAACAGGTTTGAACTTTGTTGTAACAGATTTGAAAGTGCATTTGAAGGATTTGCAAGTAGATTTGGAGGTGGATTTGCGGGCATAATTTAGCGTCAGTTGTTTTCTTCATTAATTCTACAATTTTCATGCCTTGATCATCAAAGGAAGTTGGCAAAGGTCAAAGGAAAGGGAGGAATGTCCTTGTTGGTGTG
Source organism: Pseudotsuga menziesii (assembly GCA_001517045.1). NCBI lineage: Eukaryota > Viridiplantae > Streptophyta > Pinopsida > Pinales > Pinaceae > Pseudotsuga > Pseudotsuga menziesii. The sequence goes on from LPNX011054282.1 coordinate 45,458, forward strand.
GCCCCCCCTCCTCCAAGCTCAGCTACCTTTGTTGTTGGTAGCGGTCCATCTGCTGCAAGTGGAGCTGCTTCCAATGTTGACGTTATAGCAAGACAACAAGCTCAAGAAAATAAATATCCATTGTGGAAGTATATGAGAAGACAACAAGGGCCTGGGGGAAATGTCGTTCAGGGAGGAAATGTTTCTTGGACATGTGGTTTTTGCAAAACTACATACAAAAGCACCTACTTCTGAGTTAAGGACCATTTATTGATGCTTGAATGTGGACTTGACTATGTAGAGGAGTGAGTGCTAGCAAACGAAAAGAAATCGAAAGAGGATAGAATTGGCTCGTGGAAAGCGGAAGTAACAAATAGGAAGTAAAAAAATGAGGATCCTCTTCCATTCTTGAGGAAACCAAGCATATCTCGGAGTGGGAGTGTAAGTCAACCACCAAGAAAGAGGCCAGCTCCAAGTGGTGGTCCAATGGACAAGATCTTTCAACAAGATAAGCGAGATGAGATTGATCTTATCATTGGGTTCTTTTTCTTTCTTAGTTTCATTTCATTTAATGTTGCATGGATGCCTTTGTTCATTGAGATGTGTCAAGCTCCAACAGGTTATGTGCTTCCTGCAGGAAAATGGGGATGTGGGAAAACATTTCCCTAGGACTTTCCTCTTCTTGGAAGCATGGGGGAGCGAGGGGGTGTGTTCCCCCCTTGGGGGATGCATTTCGTGTGGAACATTGGTCTCATTATTTGGCCCCTTATATGTTTCGTCATTGGGTACATGCTCTTTGTATTCGTCAATGTTCCACGGAGCTTATGGGACGAGGGAGTGCGGGAGTGGGGAAACGCTGCACAAGAGGGATGTTTGGAAGCCACCCCAATTTTAGGGAAATTTTTGGGAAATGGGGGGACGTCGGAGTCATAAAAATTAATTAAAATATAAAAATGATAAATCCCAACAATAACTATTTGATGACACTGAGAGGGGGGGTGAATCAGTGTAAAGCAATATTTTACAATTTTTCTTGACCTGTCACACATAACTACCAGATCATCATTTCATTATTCTACCAATCTTATAATCAATTCATAAACTTCATCATTCACAGATCATAGCATTTAACTCATCAAGAACCATAACACAGAAGAACACCACATCATATAGATTTGTAATCTTTTTATATTATTTTGGTCTGGCTACAACCGTTAGGCAAAATCAGCACCTACTGATACATAGAGCACCTACTCTTCATCCAGGACCCTGCCTGGTTTTCTTAGACCCTGCTAAGAAGGGTTTGAGGTATCCTAACCTCAAAAAGCAAGTCAAGCTTGCATTTACATTAAAGCTCGCTGTTACATTACTTCATCACTTGTCTCTTCAATCTGCTGCTGGTCAATACTGCTGATTACTTTCATTAACACTGTTGCAACACACCTGTTCTTCAATACTGCTAAGATATCAAGGACTGCTCATCTCTGCTGTTACTGGTCAGCTGCTCATCAACCTTCTTATTCATCTTCTCACCATTCACTACTGCTGTATCAGTCAAGTCATCCAAGGAGTCTGCTTATACACTGCTCATGCCAAGATGTCAAGGAGTCTTCTCTGCTCATGTTAAGACTTCAAGGATCTGCTCTAAACACCTGTCTCTTAAGGCTATCACAGTATGTCACCAGTTACTGTCATACCACATTACTGCCACTGACATGCCAAGGCTGTCACTCTCATCAAGCTGTCATCTTTTAAAATTGCTAACAGACTGTCAACACCTTCAACTCTTAGTCAACCACTTGGACAGTATTCACACTATATCAATCAACTCAAGTAAGAGGCAATCTTCACACTTTGAAGTGAAATGATCATGTCAAACAATTAGAACTTCAGTGAATCCTTCTATAGGAACATTCAGTTGTTCATGGACAGAGTCTTCACTATGAATATTTACTCAAATTTCAATAATTTGTCCATTTCAAAGGATATTCCAAATAGTCTAAATATCTCCTTTTAAACACTGATTTAAAACTGTGGTTGCATACCTGAATTTAGTTCTTGATGAGTGATCTCCTTTTGCACCTAATATGAAACCCTGTCATAAGAATCTTCTGTAGATTCAAATCGCTGCTACCAAATCAAAACTTCATTGTTTTTGAGTGATGTTATGGCCCAAATTCAGAGATGGATTAAGTATTGAAATCATGTCCAAGATCTGTGTACTGCTGCTGCCACACACTTCATACTCCACTGTGGTTATCCCAGAAATTAACCCAAATTCAGAGATGTTCAAACTTTAGAACTTCACCTTGACTGCGGCTGCCAACACATGCATCATTACCATCTCGAACTTCGAGCAGCACATTCATTACTAAGGGCTTGATCAGCATCACAGCCTGTCACCAACAGCATTTCACTCTGTTTGGTGTTCGCCCACAAATTTGTAACATATATGACATGAACCCTGACAAGGCTAGCTGAACTGCAAGTAGTTTTCTGAATGCTCACAAATGATTACAGCTTGGAAGTGTTTTATACATGTATTGACACAATACATTCTCGCTGACAAGGCTTGAAGTTATCTCATTGTATATATGCAGTCGTAAGTCCGCAACAGATTCAGGTGAGAGCTGACCAATAATGGCTTGATTCAAACGCTCTTTAAAATGGGTGATTGGAAGATCAGCTTCACGGCCCAACTTAGGACTTAACACAAAGGTCACGACCCAATATAAGGAAGTCACGACTCAGCTCTAGATAGCCCTAGCAGGTCACGGCTGAATTCTGGGAGCAGCCCAAGTTAACGGCCCACCTCAACACACAGATCAGCGAATTAAAGAAGGATTTATGCTCTGCTGTAAAACGTAACTGCTCTTTCAGCGAAAATTTCCTTCAAACTGCTACAGAAAAACATCAAACAAGAATTGACTGCTGCCATGAAATTTTGCCTCAGTAACCCCCGAATTTCCTTACTGCTTCCACGAGATTCTGCCTCAGAGAATACTCCATCGATTCACTCTTGCAAATGAGAGCACGAGGCTCTATTTATAAAAAATTTAACCATCTTTTGGGGGCCGACATGTATTCCAATATAATTTTTATGAATTTTTATTTATGGGCCGACTTGCAGATTTCATACTTGGGCCGACTTGTATATGTTCTTTTAATGAAGCCGACCTTCAATTTTGATTCATCTTCTATATCAAAAGATCAATTGGGTGATAAGAAGTCATGGATGATTGAGCTGCTTCATTATCATATTCCGGGGACTTGTATGGCTGAGAACGTCTCACAATTACTGAAGAAATCCTGCTCCTTGAACAAAACTCAGCTTGGTTTTTACATCCTTGTCACTGCTGGGATAGATCCTCAGGAGGGGTAACACAGTTGATCTAAATTTTGCCATTGTACTCATTTTTCTAGCAACAACATTTTTCTACAGTTCTACCACAAAAACAATGGCTCAATCATCAAGGGCTGCTACCCAAGCTTAGAGGAGGTGAAGTCAAACTGGTGATGCTAGGTGGTGTTGCTCATTGTCTTCCAAATCCAATCAATAAAATCAACAAGAAGCTGATCATGAATGCTCAGCGCTCTAGCTGTCTTCATGTCTTCAAGTCTTTCTTATCAACATCATTCCCTGGCATAGGTTTTGCAAATGCCTAACCATTCTCAGCAGCAGGCTTGTTTTCAGGCTTAGCCATTGCTTCTACAAAGTCCATGTCATGCTACAGGATACTCTCAAGGTGGAGCGATTTACTTCCAATATATACCTTCTCCATCAGATCTGAAAGTTTAATGAACTGGTCCATTATTAACAGGATAACCATCAGGTGAGGATGCAATTATATGCATTGTAAAGTTCCTTGAACTTTGAAGATGCCTTTAGATTTGCTGTGAATGCACTTTCAGATCTGTACTGTGCATTAATAAAACTGCTATTTGGAACAGATCTGTAGAACTCATGAAGGTTCAAATGTCTCCACCCCTGATGATTTATTGCTTCTCAGATCGATCCATTAACTCCAATACTGCTGTAACAGCCCTGCCACTTTGATATATGTTGTGATGATCTACCCTTCTCATGCTTGAAATAAATGCCAAGCTCCAGCCTTCTGGTGGGGTCCATGTGCACAACAAATGCTTCATGAATAATTTCCTTTGTATCACGGTTTCATCTTCAACAACATCCTGACCTGATGACCTTTCTAAACATGGTCTAGGTTATATGTCTTAAGTCTGTAACCTCCAGCAGATCATATATATTTGATAATCTTTGTCAAGCTCACAACTTTCCATTACACCAATAGGGCTTCTTCATGAGGTAGGAGGCATTAATGACATCAAGTTCATGTTGGCATCAATGACAATTTCATCAACAATCTCCCCCTTTGTCATTGATGACAAGAACTCATGCTCCCCCTATGAGCATGCTCCCCTTATGTCTTCATCTCTCCCCCTTTGGCATCAATGGCAAAGGGTGTGCACATACCTGTGTCTGAGATCTCTGATCACTGCTGACTGCTCCCCCTGTCAATATGCACGATCCTAGGACCTGTCTCAATGCTTGGAGTAACCATCCTTTCTCCTTTGAGTTCATTCTCCAGCCTCATGAACTCAAGGTGTGCTAAGAGACCTTACACTTGGCTTGCCATATGGCAGCCATCCTCCCTGCTCTGATTAGCTTCTCCTTTCTGCAACTGCTCAGTCTTCCTTATCCATACTTGCTTCTTGGCATCTGTTCCTTCATTGTCCTTGCTGGTTTTCTTGGCTGAGCTATATGTTAGTCTTCTCATATCATTCCAACAGTTTTGTGGTTTGTGCCCAAATTTGTTACATGACCAGCACCTAACTGAGCTGTTGGAACTTCCAATACTTCTTTGATCCACTTCATTTCTCCATGCCTGAGCATATCCCTGACTGTAGGCATTTGTCTTCTGATCTTCAAATCTTCTTGCTGATATGTATGAAGTACTCCTTATTGGTTGACTTCTTTGACTGGCACATTCATGGGCTTTGTGTCCAAACCCACTGCAGGTGTAGCACCTCAATGTGTGACATGTGGCAGCAACATGTCCGACTTGATTGCATGTCCAACATCTAACTGAGTCATTGGGGCTTCCAGCCCTTCTCCTTCCATAGAACCTACAATCCATAGCCTTATGCCCAAAGTTAGAACAAGCCATTTTCATACCTGGGTCTTGCAGTTGCTTCCTTTATGAAGTTGCTTTGATGAACAGACCTAACTCCTTGTTTCATCTTTGAACTTCCAAACTCCTTGTTGACATGCGCAGTTGCCTGGGGGGCAGCTTTGGACGTTGATGGACCTGCTTCTGGAGTCTTCAGAGACCAAGTGTCATCTTCAAGTTTTTCTTTGTTCTTCTTGTAACCAAGACCAGTCTTGTCGAGCGGAGATCTTTGGCAATCTAAGATCTTATCTAGGACAATTGAACTGTCCTGGAGCTTGACCAAGGCTTCATTTTTCTTACCTTTCTTCCTGAGACCAACTACCTCCATTTCTAGCTTCTGGACTGTTTCCTCCTTTTCTTCTAGCTGTCTATTCAAGATTTCTTCAGTCCTCTTGGCTTCCTCCAGCTGAGTCTTCAAGTCATGATTTACCTCTCTTGCTTCTTCAAATATTTTTGAATCTTTATCATGGTTCTTTTGTTCTAGGGTTAGATCGATCAAATCAATCTTTAGCTGTTCCTTTTCTACTTCCTTTTCCTTCAGCAATTTCAGCCAACCTACTCCTTCATGCTTAAGTTTCTTAAGCAACTCTTTTAGTTCAACATTCTGCTTTTGGAGATTATCCATATAATCAAAGGTTGTCGTCCTAAACATCTTGTAATTAGATTGATTAAGATCAACTTTGTTCAAGAACCAATCAGCTCTGAGATCTATGTGGCATACATAGTTTATAATTTTCTGTTTAGCTTTCAACATTGCTTCATCATCATCTGCAAGAACCTTCTCAATTTCATCACACAAGCTATCATAATCACAAGATTCCATACCTTTACTAGAGATCTCTTCCTGTTTATCTTCTTCTTGATTTAGCTCTTCTGGGGGCTTGTCTTCTGATTTCTGATCTGTCTTTTTGGGATCTGGTCTTGCCTTCTGATACTCACTCTCCAGCTTGAACCATAGGTCTTTTGTCGAAGTGTACTCTCCTATACTTTCCTTCACTGAACTGGGAAGTCCATCCATGAAGAACTTCAAGGCTGTAGTGTTGTCCTTCTTTGCTTCCTTCTGTGCAGCTGATTTTCCTTTCTTGTTTGATGGAGAGGGTGGATTGATGACAATTTCCCAAATCCCAAACTTCTTCAGATAAGCCTTCATTTTGCTCCTCCAACTGAAATAATCTGTAACATCAAGTACAGGGACATCATTGCTTGATGACTCTTTCTTTTCCTCCATTGTGTCTAAGGATCTCCTTCAAGCTTGCTAGGCTTGTTACGAAGGCCTGCTCTGATACCAATTGATGACACTGAGAGGGGGGGTGAATCAGTGTAAAGCAATATTTTACAGTTTTTCTTGACCTGTCACACTTAACTACCAAATCATCATTTCATTATTCTACCAATCTCATAATCAATTCATAAACTTCATCATTCACAGATCATAGCATTTAACTCATCAAGAACCATAACACAGAAGAACACCACATCATATAGATTTGTAATCTTTTTATATTATTTTGGTCCGGCTACAACCGTTAGGCAAAATCAGCACCTATTGATACATAGAGCACCTACTCTTCATCCAGGACCCTGCCTGGTTTTCTTAGACCCTGCTAAGAAGGGTTTGAGGTATCCTAACCTCAAAAAGCAAGTCAAGCTTGCATTTACATTAAAGCTCACTGTTACATTACTTCATCACTTGTCTCTTCAATCTGCTGCTGGTCAATACTGCTGATTACTTTCATTAACACTGCTGCAACACACCTGTTCTTCAATACTGCTAAGATATCAAGGACTGCTCATCTCTGCTGTTACTGGTCAGCTGCTCATCAACCTTCTTATTCATCTGCTCACCATTCACTACTGCTGTATCAGTCAAGTCATCCAAGGAGTCTGCTTATACACTGCTCATGCCAAGATGTCAAGGAGTCTTCTCTGCTCATGTTAAGACTTCAAGGATCTGCTCTAAACACCTGTCTCTTAAGGCTATCACAGTATGTCACCAGTTACTGTCATACCACATTACTGCCACTGACATGCCAAGGCTGTCACTCATCAAGCTGTCATCTTTTAAAATTGCTAACAGACTGTCAACACCTTCAACTCTTAGTCAACCACTAGGACAGTATTCACACTATATCAATCAACTCAAGTAAGAGGCAATCTTCACACTTTGAAGTGAAATGATCATGTCAAACAATTAGAACTTCAGTGAATCCTCCTATAGGAACATTCAGTTGTTCATGGACAGAGTCTTCACTATGAATATTTACTCAAATTTCAGTAATTTGTCTATTTCAAAGGATATTCCAAATAGTCTAAATATCTCCTTTTAAAGACTGATTTAAAACTGTGGTTGCATACCTGAATTTAGTTCTTGATGAGTGATCTCCTTTTGCACCTAATATGAAACCCTGTCATAAGAATCTTCTGTAGATTCAAATAGCTGCTACCAAATCAAAACTTCATTGTTTTTGAGTGATGTTATGGCCCAAATTCAGAGATGGATTAAGTATTGAAATCATGTCCAAGATCTGTGTACTGCTGCTGCCACACACTTCATACTCCACTGTGGTTATCTCAGAAATTAACCCAAATTCAGAGATGTTCAAACTTTAGAACTTCACCTTACTGCGGCTGCCAACACATGCATCATTACCATCTCGAACTTCGAGCAGCACATTCATTACTAAGGGCTTGATCAGCATCACAGCCTGTCACTAACAGCATTTCACTCTGTTTGGTGTTCGCCCACCAATTTGTAACATATATGACATGAACCCTGACAAGGCTAGCTGAACTGCAAGTAGTTTTCTGAATGCTCACAAATGATTACAGCTTGGAAGTGTTTTATACATGTATTGACACAATACATTCTCACTGACAAGGCTTGAAGTTATCTCATTGTATATATGCAGTCGTAAGTCCGCAACAGATTCAGGTGAGAGCTGACCAATAATGGCTTGATTCAAACGCTCTTTAAAATGGGTGATTGGAAGATCAGCTTCACGGCCCAACTTAGGACTTAACACAAAGGTCACGGCCCAATATAAGGAGGTCACGACTCAGCTCCAGACAGCCCTAGCAGGTCACGGCTGAATTCTGGGAGCAGCCCAAGTTAACGGCCCACCTCAACACACAGATCAGCGAATTAAAGAAGGATTTATGCTCTGCTGTAAAACGTAACTGCTCTTTCAGCGAAAATTTCCTTCAAACTGCTACAGAAAAACATCAAACAAGAATTGACTGCTGCCATGAAATTTTGCCTCAGTAACCCCCGAATTTCCTTACTGCTTCCACGAGATTCTGCCTCAGAGAATACTCCACCGATTCACTCTTGCAAATGAGAGCACGAGGCTCTATTTATAAAAATTTTAACCATCTTTTGGGGGCCGACATGTATTCCAATATAATTTTTATGAATTTTTATTTATGGGCCGACTTGCAGATTTCATACTTGGGCCGACTTGTATATGTTCTTTTAATGAAGCCGACCTTCAATTTTGATTCATCTTCTATATCCAAAGATCAATTGGGTGATAAGAAGTTATGGATGATTGAGCTGCTTCATTATCATATTCCGGGGACTTGTATGGCTGAGAACGTCTCACAATTACTGAAGAAATCCTGCTCCTTGAACAAAACTCAGCTTGGTTTTTACATCCTTGTCACTGCTGGGATAGATGCCTCAGGAGGGGTAACACAGTTGATCTAAATTTTGCCATTGTACTCATTTTTCTAGCAACAACATTTTTCTACAGTTCTACCACAAAAACAATGGCTCAATCATCAAGGGCTGCTGCCCAAGCTCAGAGGAGGTGAAGTCAAACTGGTGATGCTAGGTGGTGCTGCTCATTGTCTTCCAAATCCAATCAATAAAATCAACAAGAAGCTGATCATGAATGCTCAGCGCTCTAGCTGTCTTCATGTCTTCAAGTCTTTCTTATCAACGTCATTCCCTGGCATAGGTTTTGCAGATGCCTAACCATTCTCAGCAGCAGGCTTGTTTTCAGGCTTAGCCATTGCTTCTACAAAGTCCATGTCATGCTACAGGATACTCTCAAGGTGGAGTGATTTACTTCCAATATATACCTTCTTCATCAGATCTGAAAGTTTAATGAACTGGTCCATTATTAACAGGATAACCATCAGGTGAGGATGCAATTATATGCATTGTAAAGTTCCTTGAACTTTGAAGATGCCTTTAGATTTGCTGTGAATGCACTTTCAGATCTGTACCGTGCATTAATAAAACTGCTATTTGGAACAGATCTGTAGAACTCATGAAGGTTCAAATGTCTCCATCCCTGATGATTTATTGCTTCTCAGATCGATCCATTAACTCCAATACTGCTGTAACAGACCTGCCACTTTGATATATGTTGTGATGATCTACCCTTCTCATGCTTGAAATAAATGCCAAGCTCCAGCCTTCTGGTGGGGTCCATGTGCACAACAAATGCTTCATGAATAATTTCCTTTGTATCACGGTTTCATCTTCAACAGCATCCTGACCTGATGACCTTTCTAAACATGGTCTAGGTTATATGTCTTAAGTCTGTAACCTCCAGCAGATCATATATATTTGATAATCTTTGTCAAGC
>LPNX011054282.1:55262-185676 GCA_001517045.1 Pseudotsuga menziesii
GAGGCATTAATGACATCAAGTTCATGTTGGCATCAATGACTCAACTTTACATAAATAAAAGACTAGGGACAACAACTTAGTCCCCCTCATGACAAACACACCAAAAATCATAAGGAAGACCTCTGGAGTTATAATTTCTAACAGTCTGGATTTGTAAACGTTGTATCTTTCAATTGTCCAAATTCCATTTCTGTATAGTATTCTGGGGCGGCCACATGCCCATTGTAAAATTTTCTCTGGCTTTGAAGAGTGGTCGCTTTCCCTACGCTCTAGTTAGGGTTTGCCTGTAGGTAGGCCTGTACAAACCATCATGCACTGGTCGTGAAATATCAGATATAGATTCAGCAAGTTTGATAAACTTTGACAGAGGTAGATGTGTGTTGTGAGCTATTTCTGCAAGACATCCATCAATGAGCTTTGGAACACTCAACTTTGAAGTATGGATTGCAGAAGTCAACCTTCTACCTTCAGAAAATTCTGAAGTTTCAGCTGACCTTGTTCTCTGCGCCTCGTAAGGCAATTGTGCTCTTTCCGGATTGCTTCGAGGGCTCTTATCCTGCATCAGAAAATGCTCTAATATATATTGCACGAGATCTATATCGTACAGAGAATCATTTGTGTGTGATGAAGATGGAATTAAGTGCAGCTTTTCCTAACTGGATGCCTATCCTCCTTGCAAGTTCCATTTCACATGAAGTTTCCTCTGCCAGTATAGTAGCAGCCTTCAATAACTTTAGCAAAAAATTGCAGGAAGCAAATCCTTTTCTGGTGGTAATTGTTTCCACAAGCTGTCTATGTTTTGCTATTGTCTCCACATTTGATCTATTCTTATATTTCAAAGCACCTCTATGGTCATAAGCTTTTGAAATTCCATCTAACCAATGAAATGTGTAAACCTTCAGGGCCTCACCTATTAACTCATGTGACATTCTTCCTTGGATTTAATAGCAACTACTACTCGCTCAATATCTAGTTCACAAATATCTTCAATCCACCAATCAACCGAAATCTAGGAAGCAATTGAGTCAATACACCTTCTTACCACCTTGAGGTCTTCTGACCAAGGTAAGAATGATTTGGCAGCCTGTAATACAACAATTGAATCTGTGCAGCTTTGAAATAAACTCGAGCTGAAAAACACCTCAATTTTACTAGATTTCCCTTTTCCATAGCTTTTGTCATCCTGAGATATTCTGCAGCACAGCGTAATGCACAACATTGTAGGCATTGAGTGTAACAACAATTCCATAGCAGAATTTGGCATATAGCTCAAAGGCTTGAGGCCCTCGCTTCTTAAACAAGAAGCCTTGACAAAGAACATCCGAGTGGCACATGACTTAAACATACCGGTGGCTTTTAAAGTAGATTTGAAGATGTTCACAACTGAACAGGTCTCTCAAGAGTCACACTGGATCTGACTCTAAGAAAAGGTTTGTCCTGAAGCATCCATGTCATCGATCAATAAGCTAATATGACCAGCCTAATGGATTCTCGTTGGTCCTTAAACCTGAAATTGCTGTGGAGTAATTTCAGGGCTTAACACTTGGATAGATGAATTTTCTTTGTGTCTCTGCCTTATATGGTCCTCTTGTAGAAGGTCTGTGTCTCTCTGGCGGATACTTCTCTTTTACAGACACACTGTATTACCAAAAGCTAATGATATTTCTCACCAATAAAATCTATAATTCTATTGCTTATCTTTAATCATGCACTTTAGGAATATATTAATATTAAGTTAACCAAACGAAAACTTATCTTTTATGATTAGCTTGCTTCATGCTGCCCAATGCCGGCTTCCCAATTTTGTGTTATAGTCCCTTGACTTCTTCACCGTCTTCTGGGGTTCCTAGACTCCTATGTGTCTGACTGGATCCTTTCCTCAGTGACTTGGATACAATGTCAGAGATGCACACAAAAACTCAAGTAGATAATGAAAGGTAGAATAGGAGAGAGAAAATGTTTTTTGTTGATTAATGATTGCATTGCAATGTCATCATTTGTATGTGAGAGGGATGTACATCATGTAAGTTACATAAGGCAATGTAATGGCCCTCTTGTCGAAGTCCTGTGTCTCTCTGCCGGATACCTCTCTCTTATAAACACACTATATTTCCAAAAACTAATGGTATTTCTTACCAAAAAAGTCTATTGCTTATCTTTTAGTATGCACTTTAGGAATATATTAATATTAAATTAACCAAAAAAAAATACTGATCTTTTATGATTAGCTTGCCTCGTGCTGCCCACTGACGACTGCCCAATTTTGTGTTATAGCCCTTGACTCCTTCACTGTCTTCGGTTGTTCTTAGACTCCTTGTATGTGTTTCACTGTATCCTTTCTTCAGTGGCTTGGATACCATGTCAGAGATGCACACAAAAACTCAAGTAGATAATGAAAGGTAGAATAAGAGAGAGAAAATGTATTTTGCTGATTAATTATAGCAATGTATTGTCATCATACATATGTGAGAGGGATGTACATCATGTAAGTTAAATAATGCTCAATTCATTTCATCATTAATTAATGACATAACTTAAGCTATGTCACAACTCTTGATTATATTATGACCAAATCATGACTTTATCACATAAAGTGACATACAAGTACACAAGGTACATTAATAAAGCCCATAATTAAATATTACCATTATAACAATTATCTAATCTGTGGATATTGTAATGTGTTTTAGTTTCCCTGAATCTTTTGGTTTGCTACTAACACATACTAGTTGTTTTTAATCACATGTTTTAAGATTCTTTGTTTTTTCATAGGCCATTGAAATTGAACAAGCAACTGGTGGTTCAAGAATGGCTTCTACGTCAATGAATGCACGGAATGTCAGTGATGACCAAGGTTTAATGATTGACATTGACTTGAAAGATGAGAATGGTTCAATTAATAATGTAGGGTCAAGGCCAATTCGATGTTTTAATATCCCTAAAGAAATTCAGTCTTCAACATTTCAACTCATGCAAGTTCAAGGTTTGCCCACATGGGCCAATTCTGGATCGGTTTCAATTTCTGATGTGATTCAGGTATTTCTACTCATTAATTGTAAATTTGTGCTTTCTAATTTTAAATTTTAATTTTCACACACACACACACACATATAGATATATGCATCGTGTGTTGCTTTTGTTTATTCTTGGATATTTGCAATTGATATAGGTCTTAGCAGTAACTTGATGGTTGTTGAAGGTTGATTTTCCAAGATTACAAATTTAATGGAATGACAAGGAAACAAAGTAAGCATAAAATATTTGTATGCACATAACTTACATAATAGGAGAGTAGAATAACTATAATTGTACGTACAAAGAGAATGGAATTCTGAACAGTCTATTGATATATGTATGCGTGATCAACAACAAAATGGTGTTTTGAAGCACACGCTACAATGCATGCCTCAATTAATGATGATAACTTCACTTGAAAAATGGGGGTCCTCTTATACATACTTAGGTTGGACGTACATGACATTTAAGAAACAACTATTCAATCAGCTAATTGAGATCTTCTATTGAATATTCTTCATAACTATGACCTTTCGACTTAACTATATGATTTCTTTATATAAGTCATAAAATGACTACATCTTAAACACATTATCATTTTATCGGCCACATATTTTATTGCAATGCCATATAATGCAAAATAGATTTAAGGGAAAATATAACTTATTCACAAACATTTACATTTCCCACTATTCTTGAGCATTATGCTCAATTAGTGGGTAGATTGCTAGTTTCATAGGATGTTGGCTCTAATCCTTTTATTCGTGTTGATGTTGTTGAAAGTGGAAAATTTGTCTCATCCTTTTACTTTCTTTTAACTTTACTTTTTTCTTGACTTCTCTTGGACTTGGTCTCATTCATTTTCATTTTCTCGGGTCCAAACAACTCTTAAATGCCCTTCTTTCATGCCTAGGTTAATTTTCACTTGAGGTGGAGTTTGATATGGGATCTTCATATTCGGGAATTCATAAACTACGACTTCTTTTAGAATAGCTTCACCATATTGGATTTGGGGGTCCAGTTCATGGGTCCTAGATTTAGCTTGAGCTTACTTTCCAACCTTGGCTCAACAAAGAGTATGGTCTCTTCCTATGCTTGAATGCTGGTGTTTACATACGCACTTCCAAGACATTCCCTTGAAGATGCATCTCTTTGATATGATCTTCAAACCTATTACACTTTATGCCATCGAGGCTTAGGGGCCCAATCTGCTGCTAGTTTATTGGACTCGTTTAGAGAGAGAGTCCAATCTATCATGTTTCAACATATGATACATGGGAAGTAGATTGTTCGGCAAGCCATTCTCCAAGCCAACTTTGTCCCGACCCCTTGTCCCTTGAACATTTTCAAGCTTATCTTTTTCTTTTACCACAAGCTATGCACTATGGTTGGTTTGACTATAGGATGGGAAAGATATCCCTACTTGAACCTTTGTTCTTCAGAGGAGATTGCCTCCATGGACCTTTGAGAGCAGAGGTTGTGCTAGTTCTTGGAGGCTTGTTTTCTCCTTTAGTTTATTGATATTTATGTTTGAGCACTTCTGACCTTTTAGGTATTCTTTCAATAGAGTGGTTAGGGACCCTGCCTTTCTAGGTTGATCTGTTGATGTTCTCCATGGTTCCAGCATCGGGAAAACAATTTGTAGATTATTCTCCCAGATTGGCCATGTGCATATTGACTAATGGTTGGTAGAGGATGGCTTTGTTGTAGCCATAATTAGTCATGTGAATTGACTCTGTGTCTTGAGGTTCAAATGCTTAGCCCTTATCTAGTCATGTGGATTGACTATGAGTGTTTGATGGCTAGAGGTCATATTGCATACTCTATGTGGGAGTGCTCTGTAACGGGTGATCTATTCCTAGGAGAGTGAGTTGACTTGTCTATGTGATAAGGGATTTCATCCCTTGTGGTATAAACAAAGTCTAATCTAATGTTGTATTTGTCATTGGTTCTAAGAAGTGTCTGAGACTTCTTAGAGTATGGTCAAATAAACATTAGAGCTCTATGGAAGAAGGTGATTTGCATGTGAGGAGTTAGACATCAACGAGGATAAATTTTCAATGACGAAGAAATAACCAAAGAAGTCAAGACAATCCATTGAAGAAGTCCTATAGAAAGTGGAAAACAAGGAATAACACAACTACCCCAGTAAAAGGGGTAAATTGGCCTTAGAGGACAAAATACAAGTCAGAATCAAGAGTGGAAATCAAGTCCACTGAAGAATATAAATAGAAGTGTTCTGACACTTCATTTGTCACATTCACAACACACATCTTCTCTCCACAAGTGCGCACCTCTAAAGAAGACCTAACAAAGGCAAGAAGCATAATTTTGGGGTTCTCTTATTCTCTTGTTTCTCTTGGAAGATTATCAACCTGTTATCACATACATGTAGCTGGAGCTATCATGATTCAATAGACTATGTGTTTCTTTCGGCCAATGCCAATCCCAAATGTATTGAGCATGTTCTTCACATGATCATTGGTGGTACATCCTGTCAGAGCCATTTCTTTTAATCAACATTGGTATCCCATGACATGACTTAGCCTTGAGTGACCCATTGAGATGGACTTGTTGTAGCCATGGTTCACTCAGCAGATCAGGTAGCTGATATATTTCCCTTGCCCATGCAATTAGAGTTGGTTTTACAATTATCATCAGAGACAGGTTTATAGTTGGACAGGTATATATGTGTATTTGGGTGCTACTAAACTGTCTTGCTCATCTTATTAGCTTTAACTTGACATGGTAATTGATGTCGGTGATTATTGTATTGTATTGCTTTCATAGACTTGTTATTCTGAGTTTATCTATGATTTTGAATGCTAAGACCTTTTTATATGCTCACTAGTATTGCCTACCTGTTACCAGTTGAAATGGCAGTCTAAGCCACCGACAAGCATATGAGGAGGAAGTGACCACTGTCACCTTAGTCAACTTCTCCCAACTGCTTCGAATGTCTAAGCCTCTAAGGGAGAGTCCTATTATGACTCTGAAAAGACGCTAAGACACAAAAGGACCCTTAGTACCACTAAGGAGTCAAAGTGAAAGTGTAGAAAGACCTTTAGTACCACTAAAGGTGAAAGTCAAAATAATAAAAGAATAAAATAATATTTTTTTTGTTCTTTTAAGATTTGGTCCACTTACAGGTGACTCAAAGGCTATAAAGAAGATCAGTCCATTTCATTATCACACACACTTGCTCTTGATCTTACAGCCGCTCCAACAAAAGTATTTCGTTGGTTATTGAAGAGAAAGAAATTTCTTGGTTGTGCCCTAGCATGGAGGA
The DNA here is from genome assembly GCA_001517045.1 of Pseudotsuga menziesii. NCBI lineage: Eukaryota > Viridiplantae > Streptophyta > Pinopsida > Pinales > Pinaceae > Pseudotsuga > Pseudotsuga menziesii. The sequence continues at coordinate 61,567 of LPNX011054282.1, forward strand.
TTCTAGCTAGGGCATCAACACTTGTTCATCAAACCCTAACCTAGGGTTTCACCCACAAGGAAGAACAACATCAACATCTTAAACCGCTACATGTGCTAGGGTTTCACCCTACCTCTTTCGTTCTTCACAGGTAGATTGAGATTCTCTACAGGCAGGCTTAGATCTTCATGGGCAACTTGGTTTTCCTCACGGGCAGGATGTTAGCAGCTCCGGGCAACTGCCCTCCTCCTTCGACAACCATCTCCATCTCCTCGGCAAGCCCTAGTAGGGTTAGGGCAGCTTGCTGGTGCTCCTGGGCACACTCAGCAGGCCCTAACAGGCCACTGTAGGTCTCGGGCAATCTCGGGAGGCCTTGAGCAAGCTGAAAGAACTCTGCCAGAGCTCAGGCAGCAGCAGAGAGGCCCGACAGGGCTCGGGCAACAACAAAGGCAACCCAGTAGACCTCTGGGTAGTAGCAGAACAACCCGGCAAGGCTTGGGCAACAGAAGGAGCCCAACAGGTCACGGGAAAGAGAGAGCAGATGTGGGTAGGGCTCAGGCTGGCAGAAAACAGGTCCGGTAAGGAAAATAGCAGGTTTGGGAAGGAGAGAGAAAACTCAGGCAGGAAACTACTATTTCTTCCAGGCAGTTTGGGCAGCTTCAGGAAGGCTGCAACAAATTCTTGGCAATAAAGAGAATTAGGGTAGAAAGCCCTAGTCTTGATTTTTTATGTAAAAGTCATTTTGTGGATTTCATTTGTGGTACAAACCTATTAGGGTTTGTGAATTATTGAAGAACTCAGTAATCTCATTTACGAGATGAATTACTAATGCTTTTGGGGTTTTTGTCCTTTAAAGGTTTCCCCAGTGAAAAACTCTTTGTGGTCAGTGTGTTGATGTTTTACTACACCTGTCATTTGTTATCTGATAGTCTGCAAATTTTTAAAGTATTCATGCTAATGATAAAATTCAACATGGTATCAGAGCTTAGCATGTGAAGACCCAGTAAAAAGATATTGTTGTTGTCTTCCTAGACCTTGGGATATTTTGCAGACTTGACATTTGACTAAGCGGCAGAGATGGCTACCAACATTTTCAGACCGGAAGAAAAACTTCAAGGTTCAACGAACTACAATTACTGAAAAGCTAGGATTACAGCTATTCTAGAGGAAAATGACCTTGATGACATTGTGTTCAACATCATTGAAGAGCTGGTAGAGATAGCTACCAACATTTTCAGATCGGAAGAAAAGCTTCAAGGTTTAGCCAACTACAATTCCTGGAAAGCTAGGATTACAGCTATTCTAGAGGAAAATGACCTTGATGACATTGTGTTCAACATCATTGAAGAGCCAACATCTAATGCTAGCGGAGTTGCTTACAAGAAGAAGCAGGCTAAGGCTAGAAGGATCATCTATGATTCTGTCAAAGAAACTTTGATGCCCAACATCACATCATTGAAGACTGCCAAAGAATGCTTTAACACCTTGACAAACTTGTATGAGAAGAAGGCTCCCAGTTAGAAGAGAGTCTTAAAGAAAAGGCTCTGAACATTGAAGATGAACAAGGATGAAGGGGTTGGACCCTTCTTCACAAAGATTGCACAGGTAAGGTATTAACTTACTGCTATTGGTATTGCTGTATATGATGACGACCTTGTGCAGACTGTGGTTGATGGTCTCCCAAACTCTTGGGAAATATTCTTGGCATCTGTTAATGGACGTGAGAATCAACCAAACTTTGAAAGGCTTTGGCATGATTGCTTGGAAGAAGAGGGAAGGACTCCAAGCAAGACAACTAAGGAAGGAAACCTTGCACTTGTAGCAAAGACAAGGAAATTCAAGAAGCCCTCTCCGGAGCGGAAGAAGGGAAAGAAACCTCTAGGTAAACACTCTGATGGTTCAAAAGTGGAATGCTATAATTGCCATAAGTTTGGGCACTATGCTAGGGATTGTAGTCAGCCCAAGAAGAAAATCAAAAGAAGATTTCAAGCTTCTGCTGCAGAAGAAGAAGAAGAACCTAAGAAGACAAAGAACACAAGGGCTACCAAAGAAGACAAACCTAGAAGAGAGTATTGTTTGATCCTCGCTCTCTCTGGATCCATCGCAGACAATGCTACCCCTTGGTTAGTGGATAGTGGGGCCTCCAGGCATATGACAGGTAAACGTGGAGCTCTCACCAATTATAGAAAGAAGAAGTTCACTACACAGGTGGAACTTGGAGATGACTCCACATACAAGATTGAAGGAGTTGGCTCAACTTCACTTCAACTTGATTCAAGTACGGTTTTACATATTGATGATGTCTTATATGTTCCTGGTTTGAAGAAGAAGCTTCTCTCTGTTGCTGGATTAGAGGACAAGGGCTACAAAGTCCTCTTCATGGACAAGAATGTCCTACTATGGGCAAAGAATGAAAAGCTAAGGTTAGCTATACAGATTGGGGCTCGAAAGGGAGGTCTTTATAAGGCTTCCGAAGATTCCACTCATGCTTTGGTACATCATACAGTTGATCCATGTGAGCTGTGGCATCGGAGGTTTGGACACCTTCACTATACAGCTCTTCCAGGCTTGCAGAAGATGGTCACAGGTATATGCCAGAAGTCTCTCCCAAACATGATAGAATTTGTAAAGGATGTGCTCTAGGTAAGAACACTAAGAAATCCTTTTCCAGAAGCAAGAATAGATTTAAAGGCATATTAGATTTGATTCACTCTGACATTTGTGGGCCTATGTCTTCACCCTCCTTGAGTGGGTGCTTATATTATGTCTTGTTCATAGATGATCATTCTCGGAAGTCATGGATTTACTTCCTCAAGGCCAAAAGTGATTGATGTTCAAAGGGTTCAAGGCTCTGATTGAAAATCAGATAGGCAGACACATCCGTATCTTGAGATCAGATAATGAAGGTGAGTATGAATCTAATGAGTTTGATGATTTTTGCCGAGAAGCAGGAATAAGGAAAGAGTTGACAGTACCATACAACCCTCAGCAGAAGGGGGTTGCAGAAAGGAAGAACATAATGATTTATGAAGCTGCTAAAGCCATGCTTACCGATCTAGTTCTTCCTTTATCCTTGTGGGCTAAAGCTGCATGTACTGCTGTGTACATCCAAAACAAAAGTCCTCATGCTATCTTGGGAGAGAAGACTCCAGAAGAAGTCTTCACCAACAAGAAACCTGCAGTTGACCACATGAGGATATTTGGCACTCTGGTTTACATTCATGAGCCAAAAGAAAAGAGGGCTAAGCTACAACCCTCCGATGAGAAAGGCATATTTGTTGGTTACAGTGATAGCTCGAAGGCTCCCGCATCTATGTACCTAGATAGAGGTACATTGAAGTCAGTAGAGATGTAATCTTCCATGATGAAGCTGTGTTTCGCCAATCACAAGAGCTTTCAAAGGAAGATGAAGTAGTACCTCCTCCCGAGGTTCCAGATTTAGAAGTTCAGAGGGAGGAAGAGAAATTTGAGGATTAAATTCTAGATGCACCTGAAGATATTGAAAGTCCACCAGAAGAACTACTTGAAGTTCCTCCGTCTAAAAGGAGACTTGCTTGGTATCGAGAAATAGTACAAGAAGCCAAGAAGCATAAAGCTCCTCCTGAGACTTTCAGAGGATGCATAAGACCATAGAAGTATTTCGATCTTATGAGCCAACTCATTAGTGCAGAACCTTCCACGTACGAAGAAGCAACAAGTCAACAGGTATGGGTTGATGCCATGATTGAAGAGTATAGTTCAATCATGAAGAATGATGTATGGGAAGTTCCCAGACCAATAGGAAAGTTAGTGGTGACATCTAGATGGCTTTACAAAATCAAGCATGCTGATGATGGCAATGTGGAGAAGTACAAAGCCAGATTCGTAGCTCGTGGCTTCACTAAAAAAGAAGGCATTGATTATGATGAGACATTTGCTCTTGTTGCCAGGTATACTACCATCAGAACCATCATTTCTCTTGCTGCAGTATTCAGATGGAAGTTACATCAGATGGATGTAAAGACAACTTTCCTCAATGGCAAGATTGATGAGGAAGTCTATATTGAACAACCTGAAGGCTTTGCGACTCATGGGAATAGGACCCATGTGTGTAAATCGAAGAAGTCCTTGTATGGACTGAAATAGGCTCCGAGAGTTTGGTATGCAAGGATGGATGGATTTCTCCACAGCTTGGGGTTTTCCAAAAGTATAACTGACTCCAACTTGTACTTTAAGGTTGTTCATAATCATATCTTGATCCTTGTTCTATATGTGGATGACTTGGTTCTTACAGGTGATAGAACAGTGTAAGAGGGAGCTTACCTCTGAATTTGAAATGAAGGATCTCGGTTTGATGCATTATTTCCTTGGCTTAGAGGTCTGGAAAAAGCCAGGCGAGATATTCCTAACACAGGGAAAGTATGCAGTGGACATCTTGCAGAGATTTGAGATGCAGGACTGCAAGTCCATGAGCGTGCCCATGACTACCAACTTGACAAAGTTGCGAGACTCAACCACCAGTTCACAAGGTGTGGACTCTACTCTGTACAGACAACTTATGGGATCCTTGATGTATCTTGTACATACGAGACCAAATATCTGTTACATAGTGAATGCTCTGAGTTAGTTCATGTCCGATTCGAAGCACATACACTAGGTAGCTTCCAAACATGTACTCAGATATGTGCGAGGTACTATCACTTATGGGATCAGGTATACTTCCAGCAGTGGAGTATTATTAGCTGGATATGTTGATTCAGATTGGGCTCACAGTGTAGTAGACCGAAAAAGCACCTTTGGTTGCTGCTTCAGTATGGGATCTGCAATGATCTCTTGGTCCAACAGGAAACAGGGTTCCATAGCTCAGAGTACAGTTGAGGCAGAGTATATTGCTGTAAGTGATGCCTGCAAGGAAGTTGTTTGGCTCAAGAAACTTCTCTATGATCAGTTCGGTGGAAAGCTTGACTCAACGATCATCCATTGTGATAATCAGAGTTGCATTAAGCTTTCAGAGAACCCGGTGTTTCATGACAGATCGAAACACATTGAAATGAAGTATCATTTCATCAGAGATCTAGTACAAAGGGGTGCTCTGAAGTTGTAGTACATTCGTGCAGATGAACATATTGCAGATATCCTGACCAAGCCTTTGACAACAACAAAGTTCGTGTATTTTCGTGACAAGCTTGGTATGGCAGAGAATGCCTCTCGCTGAGAGGGAGTGTTGATTTTTCTGAGCAACATCAAGAGCCATTCTCTTAGGAGAATGGAGACATTTGGTCTAGGACCAGGATGTGGAACCAGTCCAACACTAGGGGACTCAACCTTGAGTCGAGTGACCATTCTGTTGAATTGAGATATCTGGTGTGGGACCAGGATATGGAACCAGTCTAGCACTGGGGAACTCAACCTTGAGTTGAGTGACCATTTTGTTGAATGTAGACATCTGGTCCGGGACCAAGATGTGGAACCAGTCTAGCATTGAGGGACACTTCCTAGAGTTGAGTGGCCATTCTTTGAATGGAGGCACCTGGTCAGTTACCAAGAATTTGAGCTAGTCCGGGACTAAGGACTCGGCCCGGGGCTGAGGGCCATTCTGTAGGAGAATGGAGGTGCTTGGTCCGCTACAAAGTATTTGACCTTGTGTCAAATTATGCAGCCTATGGCTGAGGCACTTGGTCTGTTACCAGGATAACACTATAATCCCTAGATCGGGTTTGGGCATGTGTGACACTTTGACCCTCGATCAGTGGGCTTTGTGATCTTCTCCAGGGCTTAGCTACCCTTGGTTAAGACACCTTAGTATCTGATCTTGGTGTCACACAAGAGTGTGAGATAAAAGCATTAGTAATTCTCTTTGTTTATGATGATGTACTTTGAGTGGGGATGAAGGACCACCTTGACCACTTGTTTTGACCACAGGGCACTTGAAGAAGGCTAAAGTAAAAGTCTAAAATACATAGGACCCTTAGTACCACTAATGAGTCAAAGTGAAAGTGCAGAAAGACCTTTAGTGCCACTAAAGGTCAAAGTCAAAATAATAAAAGAATAAAATAATATTATTTTGTTCTTTTAAGTTTTGGTCCACTTATAGGTGACTCAAAGGCTATAAAAGAAGATCAATCCATTTCATTATCACACACACTTGCTCTTGATCTTACAACTGCTCCAATAGAAGTATTTCGCTGGTTATTGAAGAGAAGGAAATTTATTGGTTGAGCCCTAGCATGGAGGATTCTAGCTAGGGCATCAACACTTGTTCATCAAACCCTAACTTAGTGTTTCACCCACAAGGAAGAACAACAACAACATCTTTCACCTCTACATGTTCTAGGGTTTCACCCTACCTCTTTCCTTCACGTGCACGTTGAGATTCTCGACGGGTAGGGTTAGACCTTCATGGGAAACCTGGTTTCCCTCACGGACAGGTTGTTAGCAGCTCTGGGCAGCTGCCCTCCTCCTCTGACAGCCATCTCCATCTCCTCGGCAAGCCCTAGCAGGGTAGGGCACTCTGCTGGTGCTCCTGGGCACACTCAATAGGCCCTAACAGGCCACTGCAGGTCTCAGGTAGTCTTGAGACGCTTCGGGCAGGCTGACAGAACTCTGCCACAGCTTCGGGAAGCAGCAGAGAGGCTCGACAAGGCTCAGGCAGTCGTAAAGGCAGCCCGGTGGACCTTCGGGAAGGAGCAGAACAACCTGGCAAGGTTTGGGCACCAACTTAAGGAGCCCAACAAGTCACGGGAGAAGGTCCGGGAAGGGCTCGAACAAGCATAAAACAAGTTTGGGCAGGAGAGAGAAAACTTGTGCAGGCAGCTACTTTTTCTTCCAGGCAGTTTGGGTAGCTTCAGGCAGGCTGCAGCAAATTCTGGACAACAAAGAGAATTAGGGCTTAAAGCCGTAATCTTGATTTTTTATGTAGAAGTCATTTTGTGGATTTTATCTGTGGTACAAACTTATTAGGGTTTGTGAATTATTGAAGAACTCGGTCATCTCATTTACGAGGTGAATTGCTAATGATTTTGGGGTTTTTGTCCTTTAAAGGTTTCCCCAGTGAAAAACTCTCTTTGTTCAGTGTGTTGATGTTTTACTGCACTTGTCATTTGTTATCTGTTAGTCAGCAAATTTTTAAAGTATTCATGCTAATGCTAAAACTTAACAAGTAGAAGAAAAGAAACCCGAATTCTCCACAATCTTTTTCTTGTGGGTTAAAACAATATACAGTTCAATCTTTCCACTTGATGAATCTTGGTCTTCACTGCTGATAGTTTGCAAGCTTTGGAGAGTAACTACTGTCTGTTTCAAATCAACCATAGAACCGACTTTTGATGTAGACTGCTTTGGGGTTTTTTATTACAGTCCGAGTTTGAGTTTAAGGTCATCTTTACAGTGTGAATTCTGGGCTGCCACTCACTCAGCATTTAGACATAGTCTCGAATTCAAGCAGTGGTTAAGGTTGGTTTTGTCTTGGACATACATAGCCCAAGTCTGAGTTTGAGATCATGCACAGACCCTAGTTTTCCTTGGGGTTTACTTCAACACTTCTTCAAGCCTAGGGATTGTCTTTTATGAGGTCTTCTACAAGAATGCCTTGACAAGGTATGTATGATTACTCAGGCATGATGTATACAGTATGTACAAGTGGTATGAACAGTTGTATATATTATGTACAAGTGGTATGAACAGTGGTATGTATTATGTACAAGTGGTATTAGTGTACAAGTGTATGTACAAGCTAAAGTGTGAAGTTGTGATCCATTACATGATGATACATGATACTCTATGAATTGATACACTATGATAATGCATGCTATGACATGATACACTCTATTTGGATGATGTACACTTGATGTTTACGTTTCCTACACTGATGATGATATATGATACTCTATGATGTTGCTACACTCCTATACTTGATGTACACTCTATGATCTATGATGCATGCATGATGCACTCCTACAGTCTATGATACTTGATGTATAGACTATGATGAACATGCATGCCATGGTGTGATGATGCTCTCCCATGCACTATGATGTACACTTGATGATGCATGCATGATGATGATGTATACTTGATGTTGATGATACATACACACTACACACTAAGATGATGGTGATGCATACCCTATGACGATGATGCATTCCTATGATGATGATGCATGCCTTGTGTTTAGTGAAAGTAGAGCAAAATTACTTATTCAGTGATTGTGTATGATGAGGTGTACTAGGATGTACATGAGCAGTGTGTGGCAGTGATACGACTTATCAGTATACAATGATGATTTGGCAGTGAGGTGAAAGCAGAGGTTATCAGCAGCGGATTCAGAGATTGGTTTGACAGGTCCACAGGTTCAATTGTATTTTTCTTTAGGGTGGTAGGGTGGTGCTAGGGTTCACAGTCTTTGGATTTAAGTTGTTGTAGAAGCTTGTCAGTTGTAGCTGACGAAGCCTAAGGGGTTGTAGCCACTTCCAGTTGTAGTTGGTAAAATTGTATTGAATTTGTTTACCCCAGTTGTTGCCGGGTCAAATTTATTTTAAAAAGGATTCCGTTGTTTTACCTCCAGGACTTGGGTTTCCACGTCAAAATATTGTGGACTGTGCATCTTGTTATTTTTATGTACATTAATGATATGCTATAATTGGTGATTAGCAACTTGCTCTTTATTAATTTTTTTATAATAGTGCAAATACTAATTCATCCCCCTCAGTATTTCAACAATTGGTATCAGAGCAGGTTCCTTCAAAACAGTCTAACCACTGGAAGGCAACCATGGGCAAGTTCGCCAAACAAAGCAAAAATGGAACACCCATGTTTGATGGGAGCAACTATGCATTTTGGAGCATAAGGATGAGAGCCTTCATAGAAGCTCAAGGAATATAAATATGGTAAATTATTGAGAATGGGTACAAGGTACCAAAGATCGTACCATCATATGCAGATGAGTTAACACAATACAACAACAACTCAAAGGCCAGAAATCACCTTCCAGGTGCTTTAGATGAATTCATCTTTAACAAAGTGATGAACTACCCCTCTGCAAAGGAAATGTGGGATAAATTCCAAACCACATATGAAGGAGATAGTAAACTCAAGGAAGCCAAACTTCAAACGTACAGAGGATAGTTTGAACAACTAAGGATGAATGAGGACGAAGACATAACAACCTATATTCTTCGAGTTGATCAACTTGTGAATATTGTTATCACCAACCTTGTAGTTGCCTGTGTGAGATAGATCCAGGATGGATAGTAGAGGGGCAAGCAACTAAGAAGGTGGAACCAAGACTGCCTAGACTCCCAAATGGATGGTTGTCACGCCAATCAAGGCAGTCTTCACTTTATGTTATCTAAGTCCAAGACAACAACGGGGGAGACCCAGATCTACTCCCGACAGGAGAGATCAGACCTAGACACCAGAACAGATCAAATGTGGCTTTGAGGTACGTAAGGTGTAAGGTAAATGGAAACCCTAGCTCTAGGGTTTAGGTACTAGCAACTGATGAAGATGACCACTGTCTTGGGAAACGTAACTATGACAAGGTGAGCAAGGACAGAGTTGGGACTGTCTAGTACGAAGGAGATAGACTCAGTGAAGGATATGAAAATATCATGTAACCTGAGTTATCAAGAAATGGTCAACTTTCGGGGAAAGAGGTTAGGAAGCCTGAAGGGCTAGCGCTATGCTTGGAGATCAGTGCCTGTTCAGCCTTGGGTAATGGAGTCAGTATCAACACAACGTTTCAGTGAACCCACCTGGGACATGTCTTGATCTATGGACCCAGAAAAGGATTTGGCCCAGAAGATTCAGGTTACAAGAAAATCAGCAGAAGGAGGGCTAGCGCTAGGGTTTGGAGAGGCAGATCTGCAGATCCAGAGCCACCAGGAGACTATCAATTTAGCGTTGGAGTGGAAATGAAATCAGGATGACCCGATCTACAAACCCAAATCGGAAATTTCAGGAAAAATCAGATCTGGAAAAGTCAAAATCTGATGAGGGGGGCTAGGAGGCTGAAAGTCAGTTTTTCAGATCTAGGGCAACCTGGCATGAACTAGCTCAGCATTGGGGGTGATTTAGTCTGTGTGAGACTTGATCTATCAGTCTTTGAAGTCAGAAATTAGAAAAAGTCAAAACCCTAGCAGGTCAAATTTTCAGTGGGGGCGCTATGCAATTTTCAGGCTAAAAATCAGATCTAGGTCAAACCAGCAGGAATTTGACCAGCGTTGCAGTAGATTCAGTGAAGGGGAGGCCCGATCTATGAAACCCAGCAGTGGTTTGGCCAAAGATCGGACGGTTCCTGAATTTAGTATTTTCTTTAAGGGTTTTTTAGTATTTTAAGGGTTTTCAGAAAAATGGAAGAAAAACAAGTACAATGGATTCAGATCTGTAAAAGAGAAGAGAATTACCTATTGAATCGTACCTAGAAATGCTTGTAGAAGTCTTAATAGTGGTGATCCTTGCTATCTCGATCAATTCTGGAAGATCCAAGTGATTTCTATGACAGATGTAAGCCCCAAGCCACCAATGCGACCCCTACTCTGCAGGAGCAAACGTCAACAACATCAGATTTGCTAAGACAAGATAAAGAAACCAAATGCTACATGAAAGTAAAATGAAGTAATCGTAGATCACACTGAAACTAATGAGAACCCCCTGATCCAAGACGAAGATAACCGAACGAGTTGAGGTCCCCCTGTAAAAACGCTCTAGCCAAAACGCCCTCATGTAGACAAGACAATGATAGCAGAAAAATATAGATCTCACATGAATTTCCACAATGCTAGGAATCAAAAGACTATCCAATCACCATTTGAGAACATCAGATGCAAAGCAGATCCAGAAAATATCTATGAAAAAATCTTTCTATTATTCAGATCCAAGAGCCAAAGAACCCTTACAAATGAGAAGCTCTCTCCTTTAAATAGAAATGAGAGAACCACAATCATAACCGAATCCTAACCACTTTCAAAACGAGTGGCTAAGATTAAAAGATAAAATGTTCTAATCAAGGGTTGAGATGAGCTCAACATACAATACATGGATCAATATAACCATAAAGTACCAAAGTGGACTAAATCACCCATAAAGAGGGTACCCCACTCAACAAAAAATAAATGAAGCACATGGTGGGTCCAAGGTGTGTTGACTAACTCTCGCTGGGTGTTCCCATGGCACAATAAAATAATATAATATTTTAATTCTTTGATTTTGTGCCTCCTTGAGGAAGTCGTGAGCCTCCTAAAAGCTCCAGAAAATAATATAAAAATGCCCAAAAATAAGTGTGGGTCCAATCAGGTGCTACAACTGTTGGAGAAGGTGTGGAGAACATCACTCTCATCATTATGACTCATCCCATGTCATTTTCTTGCCTCGGTAGCCCAAATCGATTTCTTCAATAGCCATTTAATCTGCCTCGGGAGACGTGAACCTGCTAAAACAGCCTCCTAGGGTGCCTACGTTGTCAAACTGAGCCCAGCAGGCTCTCTGGGATGGGAGTACTATGGTACAAACAAGTGGTTGCACCCGCTATGCCCATACAACGCCCTAGGAGATCCAACTGAAACATCTCCCTGCTTAGACATATCAACCTGTGACGAAAAACTGCATCAGAAAGGCAGAATGAGCCTGATCATATCTGCAAGTGCCTGGAACTAGAAATAAACTGTCTCATTAGACTTAGAGAGTCCAAATCCATCTAAGGTGTATACTCATACCCCTCACAGGTCTCTATCTGATCATCAACCATATCCAATAAACAATATAACCATCTGTAAATGATCAGACACCAATAATAACTCAGACTATCATCCATCTGTTGCAAGTGTTAAAAGGCTAAGACATGCTCTGCTACTCATTGAAGCAACAATCACAACAAGTAGCAGTCATTTCACTGGCGGTACATCAACCAATACATATATAAGGCTTTATTTATTATTACTCAGACTAGACTTTTAGGACTATACTCATTTCATAGTTGTAGTCAATTTGCTAGAGAAGGGTGAAGGATGAAATTGACAAGGCTAAGGCAAAGGATGACTTCCTACTTAACATCATGACACTTTGGATATGGAAGGGGAATACTCACTGTAACCAATGTCGAACGAACAACAACACAGGGAATGGCAGTGCCTCACAAATGGTTGAGTTGTTTAGAGAGTGCTTATTCAACTTAGGCATCATGACTACATCAAGCTTGATCCAGGTTCATTAGGACCATCAATTTTATTTCCATGGCCTTTTTGGCCTATATGACCCTTTAGGACTTCACCAGTGCTTAAAAGCACAGCTAATCGCAGCTTTCATCTAGGACATATTTATATTTATAAGGTCAGCAATATTTGCATATAACATATTTTTAACCATTGCTTTTTTGGACCTTTTCTTATACCCTTCAAGGGGTATTTTAGCATTTCATTGCTCTTGCCCTTTTTCACATATGTTAAGAAACACAGTTTTAGGATTTTCATTTTCCATGGGCGCATATATAATATTTCCAATATAGGTAGTACATGAGCTTTCAGTTTTAGTCAACAACATCTGAAGTGACCAGGGGGAGTTCTGCAGAGTGTCAAACATCGGGATAACCGACCATACTGATTTAGGCATACAATCCAATTCACCAAAGGCAAGTTTTGTCACCAACTCAGAGCCAAGACACAATATAAACAGGGAAGCTTGTCCAACAAAGGTTCTAGCGGGGGAAAAGGTCCTCCATGCCATAAGTCAAGAAGTCAGTCGGCTTGAAAACTAAACTGGAAGGTAATGGATGGGTGGAGATAGTGAATGATGAAGCCAACACTAGCAAGCCAAAACAATGGTGGGAATGACTCCCTCTATTCTCCCTAAGGAAGGTAAAACCAATGAGTATAGATCAGGAACTTCCAAGTCTAAGTAGGGACATCAATACATAATACAAAATACATCCAATATAATTATGACCGCCAGATCATGACACCACATGTTAATACATGTCACAAAAATGAGTATAAGAGCAATGATAACCATAATACAATATAAAAAGCTGAGTCATAATCATGCATATAATCCATTTGAAACATCATCTGTCCAATGAGAAAGCACTGATATAAAATTGGGCATCAATAACTGCTCTGTAATGACTAAATGGCTACATTGGTCCTCAAATCTGAGTGTCTTGAGACTCAGTCCTGACATGGGAGAGTACAATAGTCCACTAAGACAATAATGATCCGTCAGAACTGCTCATCTCAGCATCTCATATGTAAGAGATCTGGCTGAAAAATGTAGTGTGTCTGAAAAATAGAATATGGTAGCCTGGCTACTATACATGTGATAACAAATACCATCAGAGGTTTGGGAGAAGAAGTTGAGGAGGCCATAGTTGTTCGAAAAGTTCTACGGACTCTTCCCAAAAGGTTCAATCCTAGGATCTCTGCCCTAGAAGAAAGAATGTATCGAAAGACTATGATAGTAGATCCACTACATAAGACTCTTGTGGCCTATGAAATGATAATTGAAGACGAAGACATGTCAAGAAAGGAAGCAACATTCAAAGTCTCCTCCAAACAAGCTGGGAAGAACAAATCAACAAAAGGCAAGCTGACAACTGATGATGAGTAAATAACTAACTTCGCATGAAGATTGAAGAGAGGTATTGGGAAATATAAAGGTAAGTTACCTCTCAAATGTTTTTCATGTGGAAAGATAGGTCATTTTGCTTCTAAATGTCCATATGCAAAGAGCTCAGATAGTGATGAAGATGGTAGCTTCAAACCCTACAAGAAGTACAATAATTACAAGAATAAGAACAAAGGGAAGTTTGGAAAGAAGAAAAGTCTCTATACAAAAAGGGATAACAACTCATCCAGTGGTGACTCCGACACATGACAGTGGCAGTGACTCTCACAATGAGAGTGAACCATAGAAAGTACTCTTTATGGCAATAAACTCAAATGAGGCTCTTAATAGTGATGAAGAATCTGAAAATGAAGGTGAGGTAGATCTTGAAGTAAAACTTATAAGCGCCTTGAATGATCTAAAGAAAGCCAGGAAGGAGAACATGGTGCTCAAGGAAGAAGCACAAGGGTTTGAGCAAATTATTGTAAACCTAAAGACCAAACTGGAAGAAGCCAAAAGAATTGAAGACTCTCGTACTGAACAACTAATGGAAAATATGAAAGAAAAGCAAAATCGTGAGGCTGAGATAGTATCTTTGAAGAACAAATTACAGATGAAAGATATCGACAAGAGTTATGAAAACAACTCCAAGATTCTAGAACAAATCATCAGCAATCGGAAGCCATTCTCTGATAAGACCGGTATAGGATGCAAGCAAAATACCGATGAGGCCTCAAGCTCAATGACGACAGGTAATGAAGAGAAGCCAAGAAGTTATGCAGAAGTTGTCAAGGACTCCACGAAGGAAGAAAAGATCGAATACCAACCAGAACAACCTGTTATCACTCGCCTTGTAGTTTCCTGTGCGAGGTGGATCCAGGATGGATGGTAGAGGGGCAAGCAACTAAGGGGTGGAACCACGACTGCCTAGAATCCCAAATGGATGGTTGTCACGCCAATCAAAGCAGCCTTCACTTTATGTTATCCTAGTCCAAGACAATAATGGGGGAGACCCAGATTTGCTCTCGACAGGAGAGATCAGACCTAGACAGCAGAAGAAGATCAGATGGGGCTTCAGGGTACTTAAGGTGCAAGGTAAATGGAAACCCTAGCTCTAGGGTTAAAGTACTAGCAACTGATGGAGATGACCACTGTCTTGGGAAACATAACTGTGACAGGGTGAGCAAGAACAGAGTTGGGACTGCCTAGTACCAAGGGGACAAATTCAGTGAAGGATAGATGACTTGAAGTATTAGTAGGTGTTGGCAAAAAGAGTAAGAATGAGGTCAAGATGGGGCTAGCGCTAGCTAGGAGATAAGTGCCTTGTGTGCATTGGGCAATGGAGTCAGCAGCAAACCATTGTTTCAGAGAACCCGCCTGGGATACACCTTGATCTACGAACCCAACAAGTGATTGATTCGAAAAAGCTAAGGTACAGGAAAACCAGCTCTATGGAAGGCTAGTGCTAGGGCTTAGGAGGACAGATCTGCAGCTCTAGGGTCACCTGGAGGTTAATGGCTCAGCGTTGAGGGAGAAAAGAGGTCAGGGTGACCTGATCTACAAGCCCAGATCAGAAAATCAGCAGAAAAATCAGATCCAGAAAAGTCAAAATCTGATGAAGGGGGGCTAGGAGGCTGAAAACCAATTTTTCAGATCTAGGGCAAACTGGGAAGAACTAGCTCAACGTTGGGGGTGTTCTGGAGTGCTTGGGCCCTGATCTATCAGCCTATCTCGTCAGATCTTAGAAAAAATCACTTCCGGAAAAGTCCAGTTTTCAGTGAGGGCGCTAGGGCAAATTCAGTCAATTTTTCGGATCTAGGCCAAATGGTCAAGCAGTTGCACAACGTTGGGGTTGATTTAGGCTGTCTGGGACCCGATCTATTCGTCTGTGAAGTCAGAAATTAGAAAAACTCAAAACCCTAGCAGGTCAATTTTTCATTGGGGGGGGGCGTTATACAGTTTTCTGCTTAAAAATTAGATCTAGGTCAAACTGTGCGAAATTTGACCAGCATTTCAGTTGATTTGATGAAGGGGAGGCCCGATCTATGAAACCTAGAAATGGTTGGAAAAAGATCGGACTATTCCCAAGTTTATTGATTTTTAGTGTTTTAGGAGTTTTAAGAAAAAGTTGAATTGAAGCAAGGTACAATGGAATAAGATCTGAAAAAAGAAGAGACTTGCCTGTTGGATCTTACTTGGAAAAGCTTGTAGAAGTCTGTAACAGTGACGATCTTTGCTATCCCGATCAATTCTGGAAGATCCCCGTGATTTCTATGGCATATGCAAGCTCCAAGCCATCAATGCGCCCCTACCCTGCATGAGCAAACGTCAACCATATCAGATTTGCACATACAAAATAAAGAAACTGAATGCTACAAGACAGTAAAATGAAGTAATCATAGATCACAATGAAACTAATGAAAACCCCCTGATCCAAGACGAACAGAACTGAGCTAGTTGAGGTCCCCCTACAAAAATGCTCCAGCCAAAACGCCCTCCTGTAGACAAAATAATGATAGCCACAAAAAATATAGATCTCATGAGAATTTCCACAATGCTAGGAAGTTGAAGACTAGCTAATCACCATTTGAGCACATCAGATGCAAAGCAGATCCAGAAAAATTTCCACAAAAAAGTCTTTCTATTATTCAGATCCAAGAGCCAAAGACCCTTTACAAATGGGAAGCTCTCTCCTTTAAATAGAAATGAGAGAACCACAGTCATAACCGAATCCTAACCACTTTCAAAACGAGTGGCTAAGATTAAAAGATGAAATGTTCTAATCAATGGTTGAGATGAGCTCAACATACAACACATGGATCAATATAACCATAATTTACCAAAGTGGACTAAACCACCCAAAATAAGGTAAACCCACTCAACAAGAAATAAATGAAAGCACATGGTGGGTCCAAGGAGTGTTTGACTAACTCCCTTTGGGTGTCCCCATGGCACAATAAATAATATAACAATTTAATTCTTTGACTTTTGTGCCTCCTTGAGGAAATTGTGAGCCTCCCAAAAAGAGCTCCAGAAAATAATATAAAAATGTCCGAAAATAAATGTGGGCCCAATCCGGAGCTGCAACTGCCGGAGAAGGTGTGGAGGACATCACTCTCATCATCATGACTCATCCCATGTCATTTCCTTTCCTTAGTAGCCCAAATCGATTTTTTCAATAGCGATTTAATCATTTTTTAATCTGCCTCGAGAAATGTGAACCTGCCAAAACAGCCTCCTAGGGTGCCTGCGTTGTCAAATTGAGCCCACCAGGCTCTCTGGGATGGGTGTACTATGGTACAAATAAGTGGTTGCACCCCCCTATGCCCATACAACGCCCTAGGAGATCCAACTAAAACATCTCCCTGCTCAAATATATCAATCTGTGAAGAAAAACTACATCAGAAAGGTAGAATGAGCCTGATCACATCTGTAAGTGCCCGGAACTGGAAATAAACTGTCTCATTGGACTCGGAGAGTCCAAATCCATCTAAGGTGTATACTCATACCCCTCATAGGTCTCTATCCGACCATCAACCACATAAAATAAACAATATAACCATCTATAACTGATCAGATACTCATAATAACTCAGAATACATCCATCTGCTGCAAGTGTTAAAAGGTTAAGACATGCTCTACAACTCATTCAAGTAACAATCACAACAAGTAGCATTCATTTCACTGGCGGTACATCAACCAATACATATATAAGGCTTTATTTGTTACTACTTAGACTTAGACTTTCAAGACTATACTCACTTCATAGCTGTAGCCAATTTGCTAGTGAAGGGTGAAAGGTGAAAATGACAAGGCTAAGGCAAAGGATGACTTCCTACTCAACATCGTGACACCTTGGATAAGGAAAGAGAAAACTCACTATAACCAATGTCGGACAAACAACAACACAAGGAGGACAAACAACAACACAAGGAGTGGCAGTGCCTCACAGATGGATGAGTTGTTTAGAGAGTGCTTATTCAACTTAGGCATCATGTCTACATCAAGCTTGATCCAAGTTCATTAGGATCACATTTTAGTCCATGGCCTTTTTTGCCTATATGATCCTTTTGGGACTTCACCAGTGCTTAAAAGCACAACTAATCGCAGCTTTCATCCGGGACATATTTATTTTAATAAGGTCAGCAATTTTTGGATATAGCACATTTTAAACCATTGCTTTTTTGGACCTTTTCTTATACTCTTCAAGGAGTATTTTAGCATTTCATTGCTCTTTCCCTTTTTACATATGTTAAGAAAGACAGTTTTACAATTTTTATTTTCCATGGGTGCATATTCAATATTTTCAATATATGTAGTACATGAGCTTTCAGTTTTAGCCAACAACATCTCAAGTGACTAGGGGGAGTTCTGCACAATGCCAAACATCGGGACAACTGACCAGAATGATTTAGGCATACAATCCAACTCACCAAAGGCAAGTTCTGTCACCAACTCAGAGTCGAGACACAATATAAATAGGGAGGCTTGTCCAACAAAAGTTCTAGTGGGAAAAAAGGTCCTCCATGCCATAAGTCAGGAAGTCAGTCGGGTTGAAAACTAAAATGGAAGGTAATGGATGGGTGAAGACATTGGATGATGGAGCCGACACTAGCAAGCCAAAACAATGGTGGGAATGACTACCTCTATTCTCCATAAGGAGGGTAAAACCAATGAGTATAGATCAAGAACTTCCAAGTCTAAGTAGGGACATCAATACATAATACAAGATACAACCAAGTCCATATAATAATGACCTCCAGATCATGATACCACAGGTTAATACATGTCACAAGAATTAGTATAAGAGCAATAATAACCATAACACAATATAAAATGCTGAGTCATAACCATGCAATAAAATCCATCTGAGACATCATCTGTCCAATGAGAAAGAACTAATATAACAGTAGGCATCCATGATTGCTCTGAAATAACATAAATGACTACATCGGTCCTCAAATCTGAGTGTCTTAAGACTCAGACCTGACATGGGAGAGTACAATAGTCCACTAATACAAAAATGATCCATATAAACTGCTCATCTCAGCATCTCATATGTAAGAGATCTGGCTGAAAATGTACTGTGTCTAAAAAATAGAATATGGTAGCTTAGCTACTATATATGTGATAACACAACCCATATCAAAAGGATGGCCAACAAAAAGACCAAATCTCAAAAGAACACCTCCATCTGTTCCCAGGTATGGACATTTCTTTTATGGTTATTGCTTTACATGTGGAAGATTTGGACACAAAGCTGTAAATTGTTTTCAAAGAAGAAATTTTCAAATAAGGAATAACCCTATAAGCCTTAGATGGCTACAATATAGTAATAGATTTGGTCCCTTGAGATCAGAAATAGAATGTTACAAGTGTAACAACTTTGGACATATAGCTAGAGATTGCAGAATGAAGATACAAACAATAAGAAATGAGGAAAAGTCCAACAATCAAAAAGTATGGATCAAACACGAGGACAACTTAAATAACTATGAATGTGGAATTGCTCTTCAAGCTCAGAATAACAACTTTGATGAATGGTATGTTGATAGCGGTTGCTCTAAGCATATGACAGGTAACAAAAATGCTTTTATCAATATTGAAAAGGATAAAGGATTTGTCTCTTTTAGAAATAACAATTCAACAAAAGTATTGGGAAAAGGCACAGTAAAGCTTGGAAGTAAAAACTCCCTAGTTGAAAATGTCTTGCTTGTAGACAACATGAAACATAATCTGCTAAGCATCAGTCAGATGTGTGATCAAGGACATGAACTCCTCTTCAACTCAAAAGGATGCAGAATAAGGAAACAAGGATCAAGAAAGTTAGCAGCCACAACCACTAGGACTCCCAACAACATATACGTGTTGGATAAGATTGAGTCCAAGAAATGTCACATGGGAAAAGAAGATGAAAGCTGGCTTTGGCACCGAAGAATGGGGCATATACATTTTGACAATTTGGTCAAAATCTACAAAAAACCAAGCAATTCGGAATATGTCGGAAGTTACAAAGCCCGCTAACATTGTATATGAACAGTGTTAACATGGAAAACAAACAAGAGTACATTTGAAGACAAAAGAGCATTCTTCTACAAAACCTTTGGAGCTCATTCACACTGACCTATGTGAACCAACTAAGAGCAAAGGACTGAATGGTGAGAAATATTTTATGTTACTTATTGATGACTATACCAGGATGGCATGTTATGTCTTCTCAACAAGAAGTCAGAAGCTTTTGGATGTTTCAAAACTTTCAAGGAATTGGTTGAGGATGAAACAAGATCACGAATCAAGTGTCTCAAATCTGATAATGGTGGAAAATTCACTTCAGATGAATTTAATAAGTATTATGAAGAGCATGGAATAAAAAGACATTTTTCAGTAGGCAGAAAACCTCAACAAAATGGAGTTGTTGAAAGAAAGAATAGATCAGTAATGGAGATGGCTAGAACCATGTTGAATGAATCTAAGTTGAATG
The DNA here is from genome assembly GCA_001517045.1 of Pseudotsuga menziesii. NCBI lineage: Eukaryota > Viridiplantae > Streptophyta > Pinopsida > Pinales > Pinaceae > Pseudotsuga > Pseudotsuga menziesii. The sequence goes on from LPNX011054282.1 coordinate 81,599, forward strand.
GCAAATTTTGGGGACATGTAGTTCATACAACAATACATTCATACAGCAGTGCGGTCCTCCTACGTCAGCTGTACGGAATCTGTACGACAACTGTACGGTCCTCCTTTGCTGTGTATGGTCCTCCCCCTGCGTGATCTGTACGATCTGATGCTCTGCCTGGTAACACTGTGAATCTCCCGGATGCGTGTTCCTCCGTCTTCTCAACAATCTTCTCCTTTTGACTTCTCTCTTTGTCTGTATCTCTCCTGTGTGTGTGTTCTCTTCACCAAATCTTCTTTTAACCCAATGGCCAAGCGAAAACCCTAACCCTCACTATGGATCAATGGATGTGATCCTCCAGTGAGATCAATGGCCAAGATTAGATTATAGCCATCGCTTAAATTATTTCACTTTTCACTTTATAAAATGGATTCCATTAAGTCAAAATCAAATTAGAAGAAGTAATGTATTTTCCTAAGTCTAAACTTGGGAAAATCACATTAATATATTTGGATTCCTGTTTTAATTTCTTCTTAGCGTGCAAAGACACATGCAGTGCTAGAAGACCTTCCTTGTTGCCACTTTCTAACAAATAGCCCTCCCTCCCACACAAGTGTTTCATGAGAATGAAGTGGTCCCCTTAGGTGGGGTGTCCTCCCTCTTCATGGCAAAGGAGAAAAATGAAAATAAGCCTAAGTAGGGGGTCCTACCTTAGTGGTTCCCCCCTTTGGGTTTATTATTATGAAGATTGAAAGCATAAGAGAGGCCCTCTCCCCCACCCTCCCCCTGTTTGATTTATTTTTTGACCTTAGGAGGTGCGCATGAGCTTCCCTTCCTCTTGATTGACAAGTGGCAAGCATTCATGAGGGCTCTCTCCTACTCTTATCCTTTATAATGAGACTTCTCCTCCTCATTTGGGTTACAATCTCTCATAATCTCATGCTCTTTTATTATCTTCCTTCCATTTTGCTCCCATTTTGTGAGCTACTGTAATTTTCAGCCATTTGGGCATTTTAATAAAATACTTTGGAGGAGATCTTGCGTTGCTTGGTGGTGGTTTGCTCCTACATTTACAAGCTTTCAAATGCTATTGAGGCCAAAGAGGAAAACTGTTTTTCCTCGATAAGATTTTTTCATTTTTGTTGTAGATCTAATGAATATTTCTTTCTTGCATTTATAAGAAGTTCAAACATTTTTGGGTTGAATAGTTTGATTTCTTGAATCATTGTGGGAATCTCACATTTCTTTGTGTTTTTCGGCTCATCTTACAAGTTGCAAGTCATCCAAGATTGAAGAGTGGAATTCCTTGGTTGGATACCCTACTTCTTCAACCATTTGAAAAGCAAAGAGCACATTCTCTTCTCCTTATTTGAAATTTTTTCTGCATAATATTATATCTCTTTTTGCGCCTTTGAATCTAGTCTAAATATTCATTTTTATAAGTTATTAACTTATTTGAAGCTGTTTACTCTATTAAATTTTCATAAATTTGGTACAAAGTTTCCATCATCACATTGATAGTGTCCCAAAGTGATTTTGGACACCTTTTACTATTTATATGCTTGCTGTTTTGTGCAGGTTTTTATCAGTACAAGAGAAAACTCTGTCAAAAATTGGGTAGAAAATAGTGCGAAGGACCCCCAAAGATCACCACTTTAAAGTCCATTGCCTAAAGTGGTCAAAATCTCTTCCCTTCTCTTTCTTTCTCACTAAAATCTACAACATATTTTTATTTCTTATTGAAAGGGCCAAGAGAGTCTCTTGATCCTATATTCCATTTCTTTCAAGTTTAAATTTTTGTCTTAAGATTTTTTACTTAAGCCACCCATTGCATGCAAAGGTAGTTGGGTATTCCCACCTTTGCATTGCAAGGGAGGAAGGGCTCCGCCCACTCATTGCATGCCAAGATAGTAGGGCTCCACCCACTCTTGCATTGCAAAAGAAGAAGGCTAGGACTAGTTTTATTTCTTTTATTTGTTTCATTAAAGTTGGTTTTTGCCGCACTCTTTCCATTCGGAAAGAGGATTGGGTGGCTAGAGTTAGTTTTTTTCTTGCTTCAATTTCTTTATTGTGTCTACACCTTGCAAGTGAAGTGGCTTTGCCCATCCTTGCAATATCATGCTGGCTAGTTTTTGTTAGAATCTCAATTTATTTCTTTAATTCAAGGTTAATAAACTTTGCCCCATCTTTGCCCTGTATTAATTCCCCTTGCCAGTTTGTCTGATTCTAGATGACAATGAAGGGAGAAGATTTGTGTTGGCTAGAATAATAAGAACTCAGCATATATTTCCTTTAAAATTGAGAAAATAAAGGTTGATTTGTGGAGCTAGAGGGATAGAGACTGTTGGGGGCCTCGTGGCACTTCGTGTCCTCCTATTGAGCACTCGACAATTTTTGGAACTGATTTATGGAGTTTGAAGAAAACTTTGTATTCGCTTGTGTTATCACCTGCCTTGTAGTTGGCTGCTTGAGGTGGATCCAAAATGGATGGTAGAGGGCCAAGCAACTAAGGGGTGGAACCACGACTGCCTAGACTCCCAAATGGATGGTTGTCACGCCAATCAAGGCAGCCTTCACTTTAGGTTATCCTAGTCCAGGACAACNCCGACAGTAGAGATCAAACCTAGACACCAAAAGAAGATCAGATGGGGCTTCACGGTACTTAAGGTGTAAGGTGAATGGGAACCCTAGCTCTAGGGTTTAGGTATTAGCAACTGTCTTGGGACACGTAACTATAATAGGGAAAGCACGGACAGAGTTGGGACTATCCAGTACCTAGAAATCAGACTCAGTAAAAGGTGTTTGAGCTATCAATGAATGTTGGTAGATGGCAAAGGCCAAGAGCCTAAGGGCAGCGCTAGCTTGGAGATCAGTGCTTTGTATGCATTGGGCAATGGAGTTAGCAGTAAGACAACGTTTTAGGAAACCCACTTGGGAAACACCTTGATCTACAAACCCAGAAAGCAATTGGTCCGAAAAAGCAAAGGTACAGGAAATCCCGCTCAGTAGATGGCTAGCGCTAGGGCCTAGGAAGACAAATCTGAAGTTTTAGGGGGTACTGGAAGGCTGATGGCTCAGCGTTGAGGATGAGAAGAGATCAGGGTGACCTGATCTACAAGCCCAAATCAAGAAAACAACAGAAAAATTAGATCTAGAAAAGTCAAAATCTGATGATGGGGCTAGGAGACTGAAAACTGATTTTTTCAGATCTAGGGCAAACCAGGAGGAATTAGCTCAGCGTTGAGGGTGTTTTGGGATGCTTGGGACCCGATCTATTAGCCTATCATGTCAGATTTCAGAAAAACCTACTTCCAGAAAAGGCCAATTTTCAGTGAGGGCGCTAGGGCAGTTTCAGTCTATTTTTTAGATCTCGGTCAAACTGTTGAGCCTCTTGAAAATGTTGGTGTTGATTTGGACTGCCCAAAACCCGATCTATTCGTCTGTGAAGTCAGAAATCAGAAAAGCTCAAAACCCTAGCAAGTCAATTTTTTCAATGGGGGGTTATGTAGTTTTCTGCTGAAAAATCAGATCTAGGTCAATCTATGAGGAATTTGATTAGCGTTCCAGTTGATTTAGTTAGGGGGAGGCCCGATCTATGAAACCCAGAAATGGTTTGGCAAAAGATCGGACGGTTCCCTGATTATTTGATTTTTAGGTTTTTATGGTTTAGGAGTTTTCAGAAAAATAGCTAAATTTCAGCAAGGTACAATGGAATAAGATCAGAAAAGAACTTACCTGTGGATCTTACCTAGATAAGTTTGTAGAAGTCTGTAACAGTGACGATCCTAGCTATCTCGATCAATCCTGGAAGACCCCCATGATTTCTATGGCATATGCAAGCTCTAAGCCATCAAAGCGCCCCCCTACCCTGCATGAGCAAACGTCAACCATATCAGATTTGCACATACAAAATAAAGAAGCTGAATGCTACAAGACAGTAAAATGGAGTAATCATAGATCGCAATGAAACTAATGAAAACCCCCTGATCCAAGACGAAGAGAACCGAGCGAGTTGAGGCCCCCCTACAAAAACGCTCCAGTAAAAATGCCCTCCTGTAGACAAAACAATGATAGCCATGAAAAAAATAGATCTCACGAGAATTTCCACGATGCTACTAAGCTGACTACAAGCTAATCACCATTTGAGCACATCAGATGCAAAGCAAATCCGGAAAAATTTCCACAGAAAAAGTCTTTCTATTATTCAGATCCAAGAGCCAAAGACCCCTTACAAATGAGAAGCTCTCTCCTTTAAATAGAAATAAGAGAACCTCAATCATAACCAAATCCTAACCACTTTCAAAACGAGTGGCTAAGATTAAAAGATGAAATGTTGTAATCAATGGTTGAGATGAGCTCAACATACAATACATGGATCAATATAACCATAATTTATCAAAGTGGACTAATCCACCCAAAAAAGGTAACCCACTCAACAAGAAACAAATGAAAGCACATGGTGGGTCCAAGAGGTGTTTGACTAACTCCCTTTGGGTGTCCCCATGGCACAATAAATAATATAACAATTTAATTCTTTGACTTATGTGCCTCCTTGAGGAAATCGTGAGCCTCCAAAAAGAGCTCCAAAAAATAATAAAAAATGCCCAAAAAATAGGTGTGGGCCCAATCAGGAGTTGCAACTACTGGAGAAGGTGTGGAAGACATCACTCTCATCATCATGACTCATCCCATGTCATTTCCTTGCCTCAGTAGCCCAAATCGATTTCTTCAATAGCCATTTAATCATTTTTTAATCTGCCTCGGGAAACGTGAACCTGCCAAAACAACTTTCTAGGGTGCCTGCGTTGCCAAACTGAGCCCACCAGGCTCTCTGGGATGGGGGTACTATGGTACAAACAAGTGGTTACACCCCTATGTTCCATACAAAGCCCTAGGAGATCCAACTAAAACATCTCCCTACTTAGACATATCAACCTGTGAAGAAAAACTGCATTAGAAAGGAAGAATGAGCCTGATCATATCTGCAAGTGCCCGGAACTGGAAATAAACTGTCTCATTAGACGCAAAGAGTCCAAATCCATCTAAGGTGTATATTGATACCCCTCATAGGTCTCTATCTGATCATCAACCATATCCAATAAACAATATAACCCTCTGTAAATGATCAGACACCAATAATAACTCAAACTATCATCCATCTGCTGCAAGTGTTAAAAGGCTAAGACATGCTCTACAACTCATTCAAGCAACAATCACAACAAGTAGCAATCATTTCGCTGGCGGTACATCAACAAATACATAAATAAGGCTTTATTTATTATTACTTACACTTAGACTGTCAGGACTATACTCACTTCATAGCTGTAGTCATTTTGCTAGTGAAGGGTGATGGATGAAATTGACAAGGCTAAGGCAAAGGATGACTTCTTGCTCAACATCATGACACTTCGGATATGGAAAGGGAATACTCACTATAACCAATGTCGGACAAACAACAACACAAGGAATGGCAGTGCCTCACAAATGGGTGAGTTATTTAGAGAGTGCTTATTCAACTTAGGCATCATGACTACATCAAGCTTGATCCAAGTTCATTTGGATCATCATTTTATTCCATGGCCTTTTTTGGCCTATATGACCCTTTTGGGACTTTAGCAGTGCTTAAAAGCACAACTAATCGCAGCTTTCATCCGGGACATATTTATTTTTAATAAGGTCAACAATTTTTTGGATAGAGCACATTTTAATACATTGCTTTTTTTTGACCTTTTCTTATACTCTTCAAGGAGTATTCTAGCACTTCATTGCTCTTGCCCTCTTTACATATGTTAAGAAACGCAGTTTTATAATTTTCATTTTTCATGGGCGTATATTCAATAATTTCAACATAGGTAGTACATGAGCTTTTAGTTTTAGCCAACAACATCTCAAGTGACTAGGGGGAATTCTGCACAGTGCCAAACATCGGGACAACCGACCAGAATGATTTAGGCATACTATCCAACTTACCAAGGCAAGTTCTGTCACCAACTCAGAGCCGAGACACAATATATACAGGGAGGCTTGTCGAACAAAGGTTCTAGCGGGGAAAAAGGTCCTCCATGCCATAAGTCAAGAAGTCAGTCGGGTTGAAAATTAAACTGGAAGGTAATGGATGGGTGAAAACAATGAATGATGGAGCCAACACTAGCAAGCCAAAACAATGGTGGGAATGACTACCTCGATTCTCTCTAAGGACAGTAAAACCAATGAGTATAAATCAAGAACTTTAAAGTCAGAGTAAGGACATCGATACATAGTATAAGATACAACCAAGTCCATATAATTATGACCGCCAGATCATGATACCACAAGTCAATACATGTCACAAGGATCAGTATAAGAGCAATAATAACCATAACACAATATAAAATGTTGAGTCATATCCATGCAATATAATCCATCTTAGACACCATTTGTCCAATGAGAAAGAACTAATATAACACTGGGCATCCATGACTGCTCTGAAATAACATAAATGGCTACATCGGTCCTCAAATCTGAGTGTCCTGAGACTCAATCCTGACATGGGAGAGTACAATAGTCCACTAATACAAAAATGATCCATATAAACTGCTCATCTCAGCATCTCATATGTAAGAGATCTGGCTGAAAAATGTACTGTGCTTGAAAAATAGAATATGGTAGCCTGGCTACTATATATGTGATAACAACTTGTTTAGCACCCAAGAGTTTCTCTCAAATTGAAAGAGACAAGTGTTTGGGGTAGACACATTAGTTAGATTTTGCTTTTCGTGTCTCAAACATTAATCCCCTAATCTAAAGCGGGACCTAAAATTAATCAAAATTTACAGGACCACTTGCAAAACACTACAATACCTTGTCTCTTTTTCACATTTACTTTCCAAAGCATTACAGTTCAAGTTCTTTACTTTTCAAAGCAAGTTATTTTCAAAATCAAAATTTATTTTATTCAAGTCGAGTTATGTTTTATAAGCAAGTTATTCCTTTGAATGTTCTGAAGATTGGGGAAGCAATTTGTTGCAATTTCTTTGTCAATCTTGTGTAATTTATTGACAAGCATTGTTTGTTGTATTTTTAAAGCCCAATAGCTAAGGCACTGGAATTGTGAGAGACAATTGTTCCATTCTTTGACTTTGCTTTGATTACTTGTAAAAGGTTTGACTGTCATTGATTTATTGCACAATGCATGATTGCTTGTCATATAATTTGAGTCAAGTTTAGTTGAATTGTATCTCCTAAAACAAAACCTTTGAAACTTAATAGATAGGAACTACCCCCGTCGATGTATGGGAGTTGTCTAAACGGAGGAGTTATGAGTCAAGGTGACAGTAGGTCCTACACTCATAGTTTTCCCTTAAGAACACACCTAGTGGTTGGTAGACTTTTCTGTGGTCAAGTGTGTTTTAGGCGGCAACAGATTCTTTGTTTTTGCTGCGTATTGCATGTTAATAAGCTCAGTGTATTTCTGTTCATGAAAATCAGATCTGGAATTTATTGTTTTCCGTGCATGCATTTGGGTATAAAATATTTTTATTGGAAGTAGAAATCAGATCTGAGCTTAAAGAACTTAACACTCCTAACGTCGATGAATCTTACTGGTAAGCAAGAAACCTAGTTATAGCATATGATCGAGATCTTTGTGCCAAGAATTAGGGAAGGTGGCAATTCCATTGTGTCAATTGGGAAAAACATTTGGATGAGATGGCCTTGTGGCCCCTTGTGTAAAGGGGCTTTGTACCCTTGATATTACTAGAGAAATGAAGACAATGTCTCTCCATAAGCACCTAGCGATGCTAAAGTTGCAAAATATATGCTTTATGTCTTCCTTTCTTCCACATTGCAGACATAAGGCATCTTTGAGTCTTGTTTCAAACAATTTGTGTTTGCTAGGTAAAACTTGATAGAGAATGAGCCATCTAGTTACTCTGAATTTTTAAGCATACAGGGATTGATATCGCATCAATTCCTTAAGCCACATGGCTTTTCAATCATTCAACTTCCATCTTTTGCCAATTCTATTGGAGATTGAGTCTTTTCTTGATCCACCAACAAAGTACATGAGTATCATATCTATATATGGGTTTATAATTAAGTCACACCCTCTCCTTTAAACACAGAAGCATAGAATTTAAAGGCATTTATATTTGACTCCTTGGTGAAAAATGGAAATAATGCGCATAATAAGAGTTTTATGAAGTCACACTTTTAGGGAAAGTCTTTATAGATACTGGTTTCCTCTGTTCACGAAGTCCGACAATTAAGACAAACCCTTCTTAATTAAGAACTTCCCTTCAGTCTTAAAGAGAGAGTCAAGAAAACCAGCTAAAGACTTAAAATACTAGATGCTACTGTGTGCAAGTCCTTGCTATTGCAAAGCCCCTAGAAGTTCCAAGAGAGTTATCATTGCACCACTCATCATGCCTTACAATCCCTTTTCAGCATGAGGGATCCTGTGATGGGATATTTGATACATCATAAAGAATGCTTGCTAGGATAAATCTCTCTTTGATGTCAAACATGAGTAGCTGAACTGATTCAAAGCCTAAGAAGGATCTGTCAATGAACATTGCCCCATGGCCCTATCTTAATATCCATTTGGCAGGAAGAAGGAAACCAGGAATGCGGATGTTCATCAGATCCAGGCCTTGTTTATCCTTCTGAGTGCAAATATCTCAGGAAACATAAAGTAAATCCTCTCTCCTTCCTTGTTTACCCCAAAGGTTGTTATACAAAACTAGCTTTCGATTTGAAAAGTTGGAATCCTTTGGAAATTGACTAGAAGAGTAATACAGAGAACCTGCAGCAAGAAAAACAAAGTTATATTCTTTTTTGCTAGGCTATTATCTTTATTGTACCACTTATGTTTCTCAGTCTCTACTTTGAAACTTTCTTTAACATGCAATCCAACATGTTCTTGAGGGATACATTAATGGCAGAAGGGATCTCTGGGTACCTAACAATGACACTTTTTGTACTTTTTTCTGGGGGGGAATTCTATGAATAAGGAATTCTGTCAACACAAATTAGCCAGTATTCTATTTTGTGGTTCACTTATTCTAGCACCTGAGGCATCACAAAATGTCTCTTAACTATTTAGATTGGTAGCTTAAAGAACACAGAGAACTTTATTAAAATTCTAGGGAGTGGACGAGCTATTTTTTTCATAGGGGATATAAGCTTTTTAAATTTTCAGTTCAGTTCTCTTACGATTTATTTTGGTCATTTGAGAAAAGTAAAATAGTTCTTAATCATATTTGCTAATAACACCAGTGTTCTCCTGCCTGGAGGAATGCTCTTATAAGCAGGTTCTTTTCTATTAATAATTTCATATGTAGCTTGAGATGGGAAATATAAAGTATAGCTTAGTTTTTTTTCCTTCCTAGGAAGTGTTGCCAGATACAAAAATATCTGTTGGATTAGGATTCATCAGTGTTTCTTGAATGAGTCCTATACTGAATGGGAATTGTTCAATTTAAATTTGTTTTTCCTTAAGTTGTAGGTGATTGCATGATTTCAGGAGTTTTGGTTTTGATTCTTGCTAGTCTTTATTGTAATCAACGGCACATTTCAAATGAATGATACAACTAGTCATGACTCATGCATATCTAATGTGTTCTGAGTTGTTTCATAGTAGGGCGATGTGCTTGTGGCAATCCTTTCGAACTACATGGTGGATATGGACTGGCTTCTGTCAGGTAAGAATAGTTTCCTGGTGCAAGGAGGATTGAATAAATGTTTTGTATATGTCATCTTGAAAGATTTAGAAATTTGTATGTGATTTCACATTTAGCATTGAGTGGATAAAGACTATCATGTTAGATCTAATTGTCAGAAACTGCAGATAACAGTTCATATTTATGAGCAGATGTTAAATATTTTTGCAGAAAGGTAGATATAAAAATAGGTCATGTGAAAATATGATCGTGTGAAAATTCTTCAAAAGGAAGTGATAAAATAAATAAGAAATCTTCTTAATGTTGATGTATATGTTTGTCGTAGTTACAAATTTATAAATTTCATGGCTTATATAAACTTATAATATGGCATTACTTAGATATAGATCATACTCATAGTCGCTACTGTCGTTTGATTTTCCTAGGCAAATTTAAGTATTTTGGCTCTATATACAGGAATTTTTCCTTTCATTGCCTAAGAATTAGATGTTATAGTTAGGGATTTTAAACAAAAAAAATGTGATTTAATGCAAATTTAAAAATTACAAAAATAATATTGAAATAAAGCCAAAATATTACAGCAGTAGTAAATTGTAAAACAACAGCAGTAATAAAACTTGGAAATAAAATCGAATCCGATAATTTAGTTCAGGATAGAGAACCTTCCTTATACTCAGAGTTAACTTTCAGATCAGATCTTGCCTCTCAGAGGCAAATCAATAAATGGAACAAATCACTGACCCTTACCGGAGGGTATCCACGTACGTGAGAGAGAGAGAAAGATAAAGTACTGAAGAATAGGGTTAGATAGCTACAACAGAAAGTGCCGAGGTCTAATGAAGGTATGACACAGTCAAAGACAGCCCAAAATCATCAATAGAGGCAGCCAACAAATGGTGCAAGTCGAAGCAAGCCTCATCTAGTCAATGCTAGACTGAGGGATACAATGCATCTCCAAAACAGCCTTCAACCTCACAACAGATCTCAGCAGCAGCCACATAAAAGATCCCAACATCTCATGGCACCTTCAGAACAGACCCTAGAGTGGACGACAGCCTTCAAAGGAACCTCAACAGTGTACGGCAACCCCAAAATGGTGGACGGCAGCCCTCAACCAGTCCACAACAGGCAGCGGCATCCTTAGCAAGTCAATACAGTCCTAAATCGGACATTAAACCCCAAACAGCAGCCATAGGACAGACCTCAACATCAAGCATCAGCCTTAAGAAAATAACTCAGCCCCAAACAGACCTTACAAGTCAGACGACAGCCTCAAAGGAGAGCTACAACAACACAACAGCGCTAAACAGTCAATGCTGAGCATCTCAAACAAAGGATGGAAGCCTCACATCTAAGCAAGAGAAAATGGCTTGCTGTAATAACCCTTAGAAATGGCAGCGCTGTATAAGGATAGCCAAGACAAGTAAAATGCCCAAGCAAGAGTGTTGATTTTTCTGAGTAGCATCGAGAGCCCTTCTCTTAGGAGAGTGGGACCACCTGGTCCGGGACCACGGTGAAGACTCAACTCAGTGTTGAGTGACCATTCTGTTGAATGGTAGATATCTGGTCTGTGACCATGATATAGACCCAACTCTACTTTGGGTAGACTCAACCTAGTGTTGAGTAGACATCTGGTCCGGGACCACGATGTAGACAAGTCTAGAATTGGTAGAATCAGCTTAGTTCTGAGTAGCCACTCTCTTGGAGAGTGGAGGCACCTGGTCTGTTACCAAGAAGGCACTGTAAGCCCTAGACTGGGTCTAGGCATGTGTGGCACTCTGACCCTTGATCTAAGGGCTTGGTGTACTTCTCCAAGGATTAGCTACTCTTGGTTAAGTTACCCTAGTACTAGATCTAGGTGTCACACTGAGTGTGAGATAAAACCATTAGTAACTCTCTTGGTTTAGGATGATGTACTTTTGGAATTAAAAGGACCACAGGGCCACTTGAAAAAGGCTACAAGTAAAAGTTAAAAATACATAAGTATTTTTGGACCACAGGAAAAGTACCACAAGTGAAAGTCAAAGTTAAATAAGGACTTTTGGTAAAAGTAAAAAATACATAAAAGACTTTTTTGGTAAGAAGGTAAAAGTGAAATTAGGAAAAGAATAAAATATTATTAATTTATCTTTTCTAATTTTGGTCCACTTACAGGTGACTCAAGGCTATAGAAGAAGATCAAGTCATTTCATTATGATATACACACTTGCTCTTACAGATGAAGTTGCTCCCATAGAAGATATTGTTGGTTTTGAAGAGAAGGAAGTTTAGTGTGATGCCCTAGCATGGATGAGTCTAGCTAGGGTACTCACATCCATTGAAGGAAAATCCTAAGCTAAGTCTCCTTCAACAAGAACATCAATGACTCCAAAGAAGGCACCCATCTTTGTTTTGTAATCAAACCCTAGGCTAAGGGTGTCTACATCAAGTATTGCAGCATTAGGGTTTCACCCTAAAAGTATTAGCAGAAGTCCTTCTTCCTTCACGGCTGACCTACTTCTTCCTCTAGGCAACATTCGTAGCACTCGGGCTAGGTACCCCTCTTCTCGGCAAGTTCTTCAGCAGTCACGGGCACCTCTGGGCAGCCCTTATCTTTCACGGGCAGCCACTACCACTTAACCAACAACCCTACCATCCCCCCCTGGGCATCCACTGCTGAGCTCGGGGCTGTCATCAAGCACCTACATGCTTGCCCGTAAGGTCTGCTGGGTATGCACCCCAATTTTGAGCAGTCGGCAAACTAGCCTATAAGGCCTGCTCAATCTGCATAGACCTCGGGCAACCTGCAGACAGGCCTGAAAGGACCTCGGGCAACATTATTTAGGCCTAGAAGTCTGCCGGGTAGACTTGGCCTAGAGAAGATAGCTTGGAAAGACTCTTCGGGCATGCCACAGACCTCGGGGTAGGTCTGGCACATATTCGGGCAGCCCAATTAGGGCACCAGACAACAGATCTGGGCCACGGGGTAGCTGCTAGCCATCTCGGGCAGCAACAAAATTGCCAAATTGGGCAGTAGGGTAGCCGGGCAACCAGCAGATCATATTCGGGCAGAGGAAGACACGGGCAACACGACAGGGAAAATCGGGCAGCCTGTCAAGCCATGACAGAAAATTTCGGGCAACCTGTCTTTCTAATTTTCGGGCAGCCTGTTATTGGTCTGGGTAGATTTGAAATAATTCCGGGCAGTCTGCAACCTTTTCTGGGCAGTCAATTTGAAATTTGGGCAGGCCCTTAATTTTTATTGGGTAGATTTGAAAACCTTATTTTTGGACAGACTGATTTTGTGTCTGTTCCTTCCAGGCAGATTTGGAAATTTCTACTGTTAGGGCCTGATATTATTGCTCTGATTTTCTTACTGAGAAATTTTACTGTAATTGTGGTTTAAACCCAGATTTGGGTTTGAGGAACTTTTTGAAGAATTTTGTAAGTCATCTCATTTACGAGATGAGCTACTAATGCTTTTTGGGGTTTTTGTCCTTTGAAGGTTTCCCCAGTGAAAAATCTTGTGTCCATTGTGCTGATGTGATGAATGTATTTTTACTACATTGATTATTTGTTTAAGTTCATCTGCAAATTTTTTAAGGTATATGCTAATGCTAAAATTCAACAAAGAGAAGCTTTGAAACCCTAGGCATCACCCAAATGTAATGTTCCGTTATTGATAGATAGGGAATTGACCGAGGACATTTAATACCGGGATCATATTAGAATAATTATTCAGTATTATTAAGTCATCAGTGTAGTAAAGAGGGCCATTAGAGTTATTATCATAAAGCATGCAGTGCATGCAAGCCTTATTTCTTTAGTCTTAAGTCAACGAGCAATTAGAATTTGTAATATCCCAAACTGATATTTTCTTGTTTATGTGTATACTGTAGATGGCTAATAGACTTATTCCTTAATCAAATAGGAAAGCAAACCCCGAACTTTGCATGCATGCAGTTGCATGCAAATATGTGCCCTAGAAAAATACTGAGATGCTATAAAATAGGAGAAATCAATGCATGTACATACCAGTATATAGATTAGCTGATGGTGAAGAGACTGGTCCCAGCATGCAATGATTCTGCCAGAGGAATAAGGAGATACACCAAATCGTCCTCCACAGGTGAATGCGCCCTCCTCTCAAACTGTATAACCTCCAGAATAATAAATAAGCTGTTGGTGGAAGCCCAAATGATGTGCACTAGGGTTATAATATCCCTCTGATGATGATGGAAGCAGCATGCGGAAGAAACAGAGGCACACTAGCCCAAAACGTGAAGGCCTCCTCAAATCAGTTTGCCCATGTAGATTAGCGCCTCCAGAAAAGGGGAGCACTGACGATATCTTGCTTGATACTGAAGTTGAACGACCCTTCTTCCAGGGGAAGGGTAATGGAGGTGCTCCGGAATGAATGGAAGTAACATGCAGAAATTCTGAACCTTGTAGGTAGGAAAACAAATTGCTTTGTCCTTGATCACGGTGACACGGTGTGACGATGAAACCCTCTGATTGGATGAATAATCAACCTCCCAGAATAACTGCTGAATGTAACCTGATGATGAACTAGTGCTGAACCTTGATGATCCAACCTGATGATGAACTAGGGCAGATAGATTTCGTTGTCGAAATACACCAGTCAGGAGAGCATGCGCTCAACCCCAACTTAGCTCGCCGAGCTCTCCAATTCGACTCCACAAATCAATAATCACATAAGTGACTTCTCCATTCTCTTTATCTTTGTTTTATGATTTTCAACTGCGAAAACCCTAACTTTTGACCTAATTAGGTCACTTTATCTTCTAATTTGCAGTTGACTTGCATGCATGCAAATGGAGACTTAATCGGGTGCATGCATCATTAAATAGTGCCCAAATTTCATGCATGCAAGTGACCTTTGGCTCTGGTGGCCTTCTTCGACCCAATGGTGATATAATATTGGTGCCCTAGATCTTCTATATACGGCATCAGTCTTCGATTGATTCCTTGACTGTCAGTACCCGCTTGAACCTACAGGAATCACATAGGTTAGTGGGTTGGTCCTCAATGCCTAAGCAGAAGAGGACATTACGGTCCTCCCCGCTCGAATTTGCTTGTCCTCAAGCAATTGTAAAGCTGGGTGCTGTAATACCTGTTCTACCTCCCAAGTGGCCTCCTTTATAGACAGATCTTTCCATTGAACCAAGTATTCTCGGATGATTCTGTTCCTCAATTTCCACTCTCGCACCTCTAGGATGCGCTTCGGAATCAGAATCAATTGCCCCTCATCATCATGGGGGGGGGGCATCTCTCAAATCCCCTGTTTGGAGATCGACCTGTTGGACAGTCTCTGAATACTGCTGGATGTTGTGTGGCCTTATCTGGTGGTTTCCTGAAGGTAACAAAACACTCTGCTACTCCCTCAATATCTCCCTGTCGGAGTATTTCCTCCATCCTGTGTGATGTTTATGTCACTGCTGTGGGAGGGTAGGGGTATTCATCCCTCTCAATACTACCTTCTGTCCCTCTGCTCCTGTGAACTCCATCTCCATGGTCTGGTAGTTTGTGGAATACTTCCCTAGGGAATACATCCACTGAACTCCTAATACCACCTTCATGTCAGGTACATCCACCACATAGAATGTCTCTATCACTGTATAATTCCCAAGTGTTACTGTTAATTGAGGAATCCTTTGACTACACTCCATGTTGTGACTTGCTGCAGCTACTGAAAACCCATCAAAACTCTCAGTCTGAATGTCTCTCCCTTTAACCCATGCAACATCAATAAAGTTGTGGGATGCCCCACCATCTATCAGCACTCCCACTCTGTGGCCCTGTACGGTACCTCTGATCCGGAGAGTGTGGAATCTAGGAACCCCTGTCATGGTAGCAATGGTACCTCTTGAGGGCGGCCACTCCTTAACTGTCTCTGGTGTCTCTCTTTGCTCTTGATCCTAATAATCATCATCCTCCCCATTGTCGGAATAGGCCTCTATGTAGTAAGCCTTTCCCTTCCCTGAACATCTGTGACCCGGTACCCATGGTTCCTGGCAAGTGAAACATAAATTTTTTCTTCTAAGGTCCTGTCGGGTATCAGTGTCCATCCATTCTTTCTTGGGCCATTCTTTCTGGACGGGTTTTCTCTCTTCATCTTTAATAGGGGAATTGGTTTTGGGAGGAAGCCTAATTTTGGGTACTGCATCTTGTAAATCTCTAGTCTGTCTGATGGCATCTGCTAGGGTGGTGGGCCTATAAGACTTGACCCATCCCCGTAAGGGTTCAGTGAGAGCCTTAGTGAACAACATAATCAACCTGCTCTTTGATATATCTGTCACCCTGACTGCTATCCTCTGAAACTTTGAAATAAATGCATCTGCACCACCTGTCTGCTTGAGCTAAGCTAGCTCTCTAAAGTGTACATCAGGATCCTTATGATAAAACAACTCACTGAGCCTCTGTGTAAAATCTGAGTACGTTGTGATGGTGTTGTGACCCAGTGTCACTAACCTGTGATACCACCACTCATGTGCTTCTCCGTCCAAATGCAAGGTAGCCAATTTAATGGCATTTGTCTCAATCATGGGGTTGAGATGGAAGTATGTATCCAACTTCTGCACTCAATTCCGGGCTGGACCACACCGGGTGCCATCAAAGGTAGGGATAGTCAGTTTCCCTATGGTGCGCTGTAACTCATAGTTCTGGGTGAATGGCCTATTGTAAGCTTTGGGTTTGTTCTTACTTTTAAAGTGGCAGAAGTTAGTGAAGGTCACGGCTGAATGGAAGTCCTCTCCTAAAGCTCTGTATTCTCTCAGATATGCGCTCATGGGTTCTTTTGGTTCGTCTTGTGCTAGAGGCACTGCAGTTGGACTATCTAAGAATTGAGGCATGGTGGGTCGGAAAGGCTTGTATATGGATGGCTCTACATGTTGGTATGTAAGTGCTCCCTACTACTGCTGGTGGATACCCCATCACTGTTGGGAAATAAGAGACTGTGGGGTGGGCCCATTCTTCTCAGTCATTTGCCTGAAGGTGCTCATCATTTCTTTTTTCCCAGTAGTGAGTTCTTTTATCGCTGATATGAGACTATTGAAAGCTATTTTATCATCATCGACCATTGTTTCTTTGCCTTTTTCAAACTGATACTCTCTCTTCCCCAAATCTATGTCCTCTAACTCCTTCTCTGTCTCTATACCTTTGTTTCCTGTGAGTAATGTTGTATGGGTCTCCTGAATTCATTATAATTTTTGCATGCCCACAGCTAGCAAGGAAAATGTAATGTCTTCTTCCGATTAGGCCTTGAGGCCCAAAACCGCCAACCTATGTGATTCCTGTGGGTTCGAGCGGTTACTGACAGCTAGGGAATCAGCTAAGGACTGATGCCATCCATAGAAGATCTAGGGCATCATCATTAGGTCAAGAAGGGCCATCGGGGCCAAAGGCCACCTTCGTGCATGCCGTCCAAGCATTATTTAATGATGCATGCACTCATTAAGTCTCCATCCGCATGCATGCAAGTCAACTGCAAATTAGAAGATAAAATGACCTAATTAGGTCAAAGATTAGGGTTTTCGAAGTTGAAAGTTATAAAGAAGGATAAAGCGAAAGGAGACTTCACTTTTGATGATTATTATTTTGGGAGCTCTTGGATAGCAGCATAGCGTGCAACACAGCAGTTGGGGTTGGAGACGGAGTCTTCAGCTAGCATGATTTCGGCAGTGAAACATCTGCCCTAGTCTCATTCAGGGTAAGCCATACAGGTTCACCATTTGTTCTTACATTCATTCATAGCTATCCAGTATACGGTATAGATCATTGCAGGGACAAGGGCGTAGCCGTAAAGGGGGGTTTTCAGCCAGGATGCCCTAATCAGTCGCTGGGCCTTCAGATCTTAGCTTTACTCCGAAACTCAGGCACCATTCTCATCATCAGCATCATACTCCGGTACCCGGTGATTATCAGATCCGACCGTGCTCATTCGGAGCAGTTATCAGCGATTTCGGGATCAAGGGGGCATGAGCAGCTGCCTCTCTGGAGCAAGTCGTTATCCTGCCTAGAGATCTCAGAAACTTTGCATGTACCGGGCATTCTTTCCGGCACGGGAAGGGTATTAGTCCTGCAAATCGGCAGCGTCATCGGACAACTCCTTCACTGAAAACGTCACCCTTTTCTGACCTGGGTTCTTGCTACTGGGGTTTCACTGGAAGCAGAAGATATCTATCCATCTCCGATTCAGTTCTGGATGCTTGCATACTCTCTTAGGAGCAGTCTAGCCGGCTTATCAGTGGTAAGTGTTCATTCTATCTCACAAACCCTAACCCTAATTTTTGCTATGAAATAGGGATTTTTGCATGGCATTTTGCATGCCTAGTTGTATCAGCATATTTACTTAGAAATAGAAAATATCGGGATTGGGGATAATACAGAAAATAGCTCTGATACCACTGTAATATCCCAAACTGTTATTTTCATGTTTATGTGTATACTGTAGATGGCTAATAGACTTATTCCTTAATCAAATAGGAAAGCAAAGCCCGAACTTTGCATGCATGTAGTTACTTGCAAATATGTAGCCTAGAAATATACTGAGATGGTATAAAATAGGAGAAATCAATGCATGCACATACCAGTATATAGATCAACTGATGGTGAAGAGACTGGTCCCAGCATGCAAGGATTCTGTCGGAGGAATAAGGAGATACACCAAATCGTCCTCCACAGGTGAATGCGCCCTCCTCTCAAACTGTATAAGCTCCAGAATAATAAATAAGCTGCTGCTGGAAGCCCAGATGATGTGCACTAGGGTTATAATACCCCTCTGATGATGATGGAAGCAGCATGCGGAAGAAACAGAGGCACACTAGCCCAAAACGTGAAGGCCTCCTCAAATCAATTCGCCCTTGCAGATTAGCGCCTCCAGAAAAGGGGGGCACTGACGATATCTTGCTTGATACTCAAGCTGAACGACCCTTCTTCCAGGGGAACGGTAATGGAGGTGCTCCGGAATGAATGAAGTAACATGCAGAAGTTCTGAACCGTGTAGGTAGGAAAATGAATTGCTTTGTCCTTGATCACGGTGACACGGTGTGACGATGAAATCCTCTGGCTGGATGAATAATCAACCTCTCGAAGTAACTGCTGAATGTTACCTGATGATGAACTAGTGCTGAACCTGGATGATCCAACCTGATGATGAACTTGGGCAGATAGATTTCGCTGCCGAAATACACCAGTTAGCTGAGCATGCACTTAACCCCAACTTAGCTCACCGAGCTCTCCAATTCAACTCCACAAATCAATAATCACATAAGTGACTTCTCCATTCACTTTATCTTTCTTTTATAACTTTCAACTGCGAAAACCCTAACTTTTGACCTAATTAGGTCACTTTATCTTCTAATTTGCAGTTGACTTGCATGCATGCGCATGGAGACTTAATCGGGTGCATGCATCATTAAATAATGCTCGGATGTCATGCATGCAGGTGGCCTTTCTCTCTGGTGGCCCTCTTCGACCCAATGGTGATATAATATTGGTGCCCTAGATCTTCTATATATGGCATCAGTCTTCGGTTAATTCCTTGTCTGTCAGTACCCGCTCGAACCTACAGGAATCACATAGGTTAGCGGGTTGGTCCTCAATGCCTAAGGAGAAGAGGACATTACAGAATTGCATGCATGCAAAAAGTAAAGTGCAAACCCTAAAAGTGACATGCAAACCCTAAAAGTACATCCTAAAGCTATATAAAAAGGGTCATTGAACCAAAAGGATCATCCATGATTATTATTATTATTGAGTTTGGTTTCTAGAGTGGCATCAATAGGTGCAGCAACAACAAGCAGGGGTTGGAGACGAAGGTCTTCAGCTAACAACGGGTTTCAGCAGTGAAATCTATCTGCCTTAATCACTTCAGGATAGATCATCCAAGTCTGTCACTAGTTATTCATCGTATTCATTCATCTTCAGCAATCCAGTATACAAAGAGATTTATTACAGGTTCATATTTACAGCTGGGGTTTAGATGGAAATCTCAAGAGTAATTTGTTGGGACATAGAATCTCAATTTTCCTCCTACATGTCATCACTATCCTTCTCAGCAGGCTACCCACACTTTATCGAGTGATTGTCAAGTCATTGTTTGCATATCCAGAGGAGCCAACTACAGATTTGTAGAAGAAGGGGGATGCTATGCTCCAGTGCCAAACAATTTGCCCCAGGGAGGGAAAAACTTCTGCATGCGACCACCATTCTCTCTGGAAGGTGAAGACCAACATCTCGACAAAGTTTCAGTAATATCAAGCACCTCCTCCTCCAAAAACGGCATTATCTTCCTAAAGAGGGCACACATGTAGCTGGGTGTCAAATTGAGGAAAGCAACACTATATTCCGACACACCTTGCATGCAACATATCTCTGGAGTACTATCAACTTATTTATCAGTGGTAAGTGTACATTTGCTTACTGAAAATCTTTACCCTATAATCTCTCCAGATTAGCTATATTTTAGGGCCATTTGGCATGACAATTTTGCATGCACTTTTTATTTAGCTTTTTGCACATCATTGAGTATATGAACAACAATTTAGTAGCAAAGATCCGTAGAATATTAGTTTGGGATATTACAGTGGTATCAGAGCATGATCCTTGCCAGCTGTGGGAACATAGCAATTGAATAAAAGTGCATGTTGATGCATGCTTGTACATGCAAATGCATATCAGTGATGTTGGTGAAGTGTATGTCAGAACAAAGGTTTTGTTTTGCCAGCTTGTGAGACCATGAAGACAATGAGAAGGATCTTGACTGGAAATTTGCAGAGGCTAGCAACACTTGGATCGATATGGGTAATATCTAGCCTTGGGTGATGAGGTATGTGCAACATTGTCCTTTCAAGACTATTACACCATCATGTTTGGAATCCAACCCAAGGATTTGGATCAAGATTTCCTTAAAAACATAGTTGGAGGAGTGGAGAAAGATGAGCCCGAAGTACAGGTTGATGGTGAGCTTGATTTGGAGTTAACAGTACATGATGAGGATGTGAACGAGTAGACAGCATTAGAGCCATCCTGTGAGTCTAGCGACACCAGCACATCTAGTGGTCAGATTGTGGACTAGCCGTGTGATGACTTGGAGTTGGTACACTCTTCATCACCTATAACAAGAGTCCAGACATTTATGATAGGGGAGATACATGAGGTGCAAGGAAATGAGTATAGCAATCGAGACAGTGGGCAGTCGCACATGGAGGTTAGGTAGAGTTTATACAGGCATATGAGATAGAGCTCCCAGATGATAGTCACCGAAAGAAGATTGAACGTGTTAAAGAAAGCATTCTAGCAATGAAAGAGAGGATGAAGATACTCCGAGACACAATATTACAACGAGATGTTGAGCTTACAGTTCTTTGAGTTGTATGTACAGAGTTAGCGGTTAGGCTTTCTAGTATTGAAGAGTAGTTAGATTCCTTGATGGGGCAACAGAAGAAACATATTATTGCATTTCAAAGCAGTTCTCTTCAGGAGTACATAGACAACGCTTGCAGTAGCTTGAGTCCACATTTGCATAATGGAGAATGGTTTTTAGAGGTTGGCTAGGATCGAGAAATTGAGCAGTAGTATATGAGCATTCCAGTTGAAATCAAAAGGGAAGAATGTCAGCTTGGTAGGATTATTCCTTGTGATGGTGCATATGGACAAGGTCCTTTTTGGGGGTTGGATTGGAGAGAGATTAAGAGTTGGTGTCCTATTGAGCAGGCGATTCTCGGGAGGACATTCTTGGCCAAGAGTATAGTCCCACGAGGTTACAATGTGATTGCTAGAGGATGCTTTCAGGAGGTCTCTTGTGATGGTACCTCGTTTACACCATGGTTAGTTACTCTACTTATAGGAGGCTTCCATGGGATATCTTGTGATGGTACCATGAAGTGCAACGCTTTGAACAGAGGGTGCTACAGATCTCCTAGGATAATTTGGGACCCTAGGATCATCCTTGGATTTAGTTGGTTCAGTTGATTGATTGTGGAGTTGCATTGAAATTGCTTGAGGACACACAATCTTTGGCGAGGGAGGGCTGTAATATTCCGTTATTGATAAATAGGGAATTGACTGAGGACATTTAATACCGGGATCAGATTAGAACAATTATTCAGTATTATTAAGTCATCAGTGTAGTAAAGAGGACCATTAGAGTTATTATAATAAAGCATGCAGAGCATGCAAGCCTTATTTCTTCAGTCTTAAGTCAATGAGCAATTAGAATTGCATGCATGCAAAAAGTAAAGTGCAAACCCTAAAAGTGACATGCAAACCCTAAAAATACATCCTAAAGCTAGATAAGAAAGGTCATTGAACCAAAAGGATAAACCATGATTATTATTATTGAGTTTGGTTTCTAGAGCAGCAGCAGCAGCAACAAGTTGGGGTTGGAGACGAAGGTCTTCAGCTAACAAGGGGTTTCGGCAGCTAAATCTATTTGTCCTAATTACTTCAGGATAGATTATCCAGGTCTGTCACTAGCTATTCATCGTATTCATTCATCTTCAACGATCCAGTATACAGAGAGAGATTTATTACAGGTTCATATTTACAGCTGGGGTTTAGCTGGAAATATCAAGAGTAATTCGCTGGGACATAAAATCTCAGTTTTCTTCTTGCATGTCATCACTATCCTTTTCAACAGGCTACCCACACTATATTGAGTGATTTCTCAAGTCATTGTTTGCATATCCGGAGGACCCAACAACAGATTTGTAGAAGAAGGGGGACGCCATCCTCCAGTGCCAAACAATTCGCTAAGTGCCCCGGGGAGGGAAAAACTTCTGCATGTGACCACCATTCTCTCTGGCAGGTGAAGAGTAACATCTCGACAAAGTTTCAGCAGTATTGAGCACCTCCTCCTCCAAAAACGTTAATATCTTCCTGAAAAGGGCACACATGTAGCTGGGCGTCAAACTGAGGAAAGCAACACTATATTCTGACACACCTTGCATGCAACACATCTCTGGAGTACTATCAACCTATTTATCATTGGTAAGTGTACATCTGCTTATTGAAAATATTTACCCTATAACCTCTCCAGATTATCTATATCTTAGGGCCATTTGGCACGATAATTTTGCATGCACTTTTTATTCATCTTTTTGCACATCATTGAGAATATGAACAACAATTTAGTAGCAAAGATCTGTAGAATATCAGTTTGGGATATTACACCCAAACAATAGTGTTGAAAACCCTAGATCAAACATGTAAAAATAAAAGCTAAGTTGCCTCTTAAGATTCTTTCATAATGAAGGCTTAGACTCATTTTATAACCATTCAATGAACCCTAGAAGGTTCCACCTTAATTTGGTCATTGAACCTTAGGGTTACTTTAATTAAGTCAAAACGCCATACACTTTAGGACGGTTACCAAATATAAAAACTAATTTAAAGTTAAGACGTCTTAGGAGAGGGTACCAAGGACATGAAAAAGGGTTAAGTTACCACACACAAAGGGTGGGGGGGGGGGGGCTTCCACATAACCAAGGAGGGGTCAACACAAGACCAACCACAACTCAACAAGAGGGCTAACTACAAGGTGGGAAAACAAGTCTTCTAATCACAAGTCAACAAAAGGAGTAACAACAAAGAGGGGAAACAACTCTTTTATCTCTCTCTCTCAATGTATGTGGTCCACAAATGTCCCATGCAATAATTGGAAGTTTATCATCACCATATAAGGAAGGTTCAACTTCACATTTGATGATATGATTCTCTGGTCCTCCTGACTACTCCTAAGGTGAAGTGCTATTGACTCCATCAAGGGGTGGCCAATCCCTTGAGAAAAAACCCTAGCTAAGACATCTCGAAGACCTAGGAGAAAAGGACATCACACATCATCAACATTTCGGTTAATTGACCAAGGTCCTTTGGGTTAACTAACCTAGTAACCAGGTACCCTGGGGATCAGCTAGGGGCCCTAGATCATTGCTAGGGGCTTATCTCACTTGGTCTTAAACCAAGTACCCTAGATAACTGCTAGGGGTATGCACTGTTTGGTCCTAGACGAAGAATCTTTTTGGTGTAACTGACCAGGAGGCTCTGGTGATCAGCTAGGGACTTTTGTCATGGCTCTGTACTGCTAGGTCCCAGACCAAGATCCCTAGATAACTGCTAGGGGCCCTAGATACTTGCTAGGGACTTACACTGCCTGGTTAACTGACCAGGAGCCCTAGTTAACTGACTAAGGTGCCATCCTCCCAGAGAATGTCTCTCACAGCTGCATTATCTTGTAATACTAGAGCTATTTTTATTATCTTGTAGGATAATAACACCCAAAAGTTTAAAATACCACCTTCTGTCTTCTTGAACATGTGTGTAAATAGGAAGCACATCATTTGGAAGAAGATATACCTTAGGTTGTGGCACAAATTCTTGGCTCTTTCCAACAGAGGGTGGGAAGATTTGCTGAAAACTAAAAAAATCAAATTCTTGACAGCTGGTTATGGAAGTTATAACCATAGGAGTTTTTATTTGGACAGAAAAGGAAATCCCCAGAGATGGGTAAGTAAATAATTGTGATATCATCAACATTCAGCCAATCTACAAAAACTATGAAAACTTGTGTGTTTATTGAGCAGTATATGACAAAGATTATACCTGTCAAATTTCTGCATTCAAGAGTGTTTTTTCCTGATTTTAACAAATCTAAATTGTTAGCTAATTAAAGTACAAATAGAAAGAAATAAAACAGGAGTATATTACATATGTGTCCTATATTTGTTCATTCATGAGAGGTAACATGGAAGAAATTTAACCTGAAAGGTTGTCTGCAATGTATATGAATCCCAATTGTGCCTCTTTAGAAGCCAAGTTCTGTGATTTCTTTGTTACTTGTAAGAAATAGCTATTTTTTCCTGAGATACATGTACAGATTGCTTTTAAGTTGTTCTGGAATTTTTTCTGGACAGCTTGTCCAATTCTAAGGACAATTCCTCGTGTGGTGGTAATACACGGAGAAAGTGATCAAGCATTTGCACATATGAAGGTATGCTATTCTTGTTTTGTTTATTAAGAGATGTAGGCATTGCGTAACTGAATGCGTTTTACTCTTTAAATTTTTATGCAGTCCCTTTTAGTTCATTTTATTAAGAGTTCGTTCAACTACAGAAGGAAAAACCTTCAAGCTGGTTGCTTTACAAGCCGCCGTTGCGCCTTTCTTATGGGACACATCACTCCAAAGCTATGCTTCTGGTATACTCAAGAGGAGTTCGAGTTGTTGTGCACACATCAAATTTAATTTACGTTGACTGGAATAACAAGACTCAGGGTCTTTGGATGCAAGACTTCCCTGTAAAAGAGAAAAAAGATATCGGGAAAACGTCACCATTTGAAGATGATCTCGTTGAATATCTTGAGGCTTTGGAGGTGTGATGCTCTGCTTGCTTTACGTTTTCATTAATCTTTTGAGTTTTTTCAATTCTCTGTTGTAGTTAATAATGTACTTCATCAGATCTGATAAGCAAGTGCTATAAATTGTAGTTGGTTGTTTATGTCTTGGATCTTGCTCAAAGATGCCTTGCATGCCCATTTCTTTTCTTCTTGAATCTTGATTATGACATATTAGATAGTTCCATTGGCTGCTTCTATCTGCTATGGACATTAATAGGATTTACTTGGTTTTCCTTTGTAGAAATCTTATTTAACTTTCTTCACTTGAGTAAGATAACTTTTGTTAGGTGCCCCATCTTTTTGAGCAGACTAATATCTAGGGTTTCCAGATTTCAGCTGTGTAAGTTCATTGATTTATCAAGTATTTTTAATGAGTTAAGGCCCTTAAGAAGTTAACATCCTCTTTGCACTGTTAGCATTTGTTGTTATGTCTTCTAAATCAAAATTTACATGTATTTTTATGAGAAAACATTCAATTGTCAAGATTTGTCATAAAAACTCAGAGAATTAGGTTGTGGTTTTTAAATAAATCTCACTAATTATGAGTAGTGACATATATGATAGACATTGATTATATATACCAACATTCATAAGATCATCTTGGTTAAATATCAGTAATTAGAATAAAGATAATCGTTGCCCCTAAACAAGTGAGAAGTACGAGCAAGGCTTGTGACTTTAGGATGTTTTAGTAGTTGTTCTATTAATATATGCCCACATATTGTTTTTTTGTCATCATTTTATGCTATTTTGAAATTTAAATGGAGAGTCCGAAAATAGAAGACATTCAATTGTGAAGTATTTACTATTAAGTCATAAAAACTCATTTATCACAGAATTGGGTTATGGTATCTAAAGAAAATCTCAATATATGTGACATGTATATGTTGGACATTGACAATATGTACCAATATTCATAAGACTTTTTTTTTTGTCAAATTTAAGGAATTAGAATAAATCGAAGTTGCATGATACACGGAAATGGTTATGAGTTTCCAAAACATCGATGTGTTAGAAATGTCAACCTCCAAAATTTGGAAATAGTGCAACGCAGTTCTAAAAATATGAAAATTATAAATATTTCAAACTTTAGGTTTGTTTAATAAAATTATCTTGAAAGAAAGATTAAAATATGCAAGAAATTTTAAATGGCACATAAATGACAATTCAGTAGGAAACCCATGTGTATTCTATCTCCTGTATAAATGAGGCTTTATATCTATAATTGACCTTTTATATGAGGCTATGTGTCCAAATACAGCATGAGCTAAAGCCTGATAGTTTTCCATCTCATCGTCATCAAGAAAAATTATAATGATATGCACATTCAGTGGCAAATTGAGGATTGGAAGAACCATTTACACTTCTAGGTTCTTGTTGATGCACAAACTAGCAGCCCAAGAAGATGGACAAGCTGATCGTCTATTAACCTGACACAACTATGAACTCCCAACCCAACGTGTCACTGACAGAAGGGAGTTCATCACTTTTGGCTTCATAGACCCAACAGTAAACGAATCTAGACTATCGAAGAGGGAGACCCTGGCCAAGTTTTTGCTTAGGGATTCCTTAAAACAACCTGAAGTACACAGCTCATCTGCATCTCCCTTAGCCCGAATCTTCTGTTCAACTCACAAATCGTTCTGGACATGAACTCCATGTTCATAAGCCAATTGCATGCAACACCCCACGAGCCCCACGTTGAAGTCTTCTGCAACTTCAACTGTCTCGTAGTCGAACTCAACTTGATTTTCCCAGCTGCTTCCATAGTCTTCTCAGAACGAGTCCATAACAATGAGATCTCTCTCCTTTAAATAGGATGGAGAGATACCAAAATCCTAACCACTTTTTGAATGGATGGCTAAGACTAAAAGATCAAAATGTTCTAATCAATGGTTGAGATGAGCTCAACATAAAGTACATGGATCAATGTAATAATACAACACATCAATGCACCAAATCGTCCTAGGAGAGGGGATCCCACTCAATATGACAAAATAATCATGAATAAAAGCTCATGGTGGGTCTAGGGGGTAGTGTCTAACACCCCTAGTGTGTCCCCATGGCACAATATAAATAAAGTATAACTCTAAGTGCAAAATAGTGCCTCTTTGAGAAAATCGTGAGCCTCCAAAACTATGTTGCAGGAAACCTGCCCCCCCCACGTCCCCATCCCGTTTCTGTACGAAAACTCGGAAACCCGTACCGTACAGAAACTTAGAAACCCGTACTGTATGACAAGGAAACCCGTTTCCGAGAGCGAGGGGACGTTTCTCGTTAAGGAAACGCATATCCTTCGGAAGGAAACTTGTTTCCAAATCATTTTTTCCCAAAAAGTGGCGTTTCCTCTATCAATCCGCTAAAACACGCATTTTTTTAATTTGTTTTGGGTATTTTCCTTCACCGACTAGGGGTTTAGAGGCTTTCGAAAAGTTCTTCAAGGCTTGGGTTTGTTATAAAATAACACCCAATGCCCATTTTTCCCACATGGCTCAACATTTCTCTCATGGATTTCTTCATTGGCTCACGGTGGCATCTTGTTCTATTTTTGAGGAGTATGAAGATGAGCCCGAGCATGATGACTATTAGTCTTTGGGCTTCAACTCATATTTTCTTTATGTTTTCATTGTTCATGTTGATGTAGTTTTGTACTTGTAGCCTCGTATATAAAGGCTGATTTTGGAATTTGGATATATATGTATTAGCGGCCTAGCCTCATTTTGAAGGTTGTTTTTTTTGCTATTTCCACTTGCATTATGGAATCGTTTATGGGTAAAACCATTGTGTTTTTTTTGGATATTACTACTTAGTACTTGCATTATGAAATCACTTATGAAATTATGAGTAAATATGTTAAATGTGATGTTGGATTTAATCTGTAAATAATTATAATGTTATATATANCGTGGAACTTAGCTCCAAAAGCTCCAGAAAATCATAAAATATGTCGAAGAGATGGGTGTGGGTCCTTTTGAATGCTGAAACTACTGGAGAAGGGGCAGAATACATCACACTCACCATCAAAACTCATCCCATGCCATTCCCTTGCCTCAGTAGCCCAAATCGAATTCCTCAGTAGCGATTTTCACCATTTTTAATCTGCCTCGGGAAATGTGAACCTTCCCAAACTGCGACCTAGAGTGCTTGCGTTGTCTAACTAAGCCCACCAGGCTCTCTGGGTGGGGGGTATAATGGTAAAAACAAGTGGCTGGACCAACCCCTCCTCATACAACGCCCTAGGTGAACCAATCAAATCATCCTTCTGCTCTGACAGGCCATTTAACATGGCAAAACTACACCAGAATGGTATAATGAGGCAAATCACCACTGTAGCTGCCTGGAACTGAAAAAAAACTGTCTCATTGGACTTAGGGGGCCCAAATCCATCCAAGGTGTATACTCATACACCCTACAGATATCTGCATGATCATGTACAATATCTAATATGCCTAGATAGATAAAATAATAATAATCTGTAAATGATCAAATAATCAATAATATGACCCATGCTAACATCAAATTGCTACAAATGTTAGAGGTTGAGACATGCTCTACAAATCATTCAAGTAACAATTATAAGAAATAGTAATCATTTCACTGGCGATCTATCAACCAAATATATAAAGTTCTAATAATTATTATGGCTCAGATCAGACTTTCAAGACTATACTCACTTCAAAGTTGTAATCAATTTGCTAGTGAAGGATGAAGGCTAAAATTCAAAAGGCTAGGCTAAAGGGTGACTACCAACTTGACACTGTGACACTTTGGAAATGGAAAGGGTTTACTCACTCTAGCATATGCTGGACAAGCAATAACATAGGGGATGGCAGTGTCTCACAAATGGGTAAGTTACGTTCAGAGGTGCTTTTTCACCTTGACAAATGCTTACAATCCATATTAAATACAAGTGAGGCCAACAATCTTTTAGATATAACTTTTAAGAACCATTGCTTTTTGGGCCTTCGAGTTTCCATAGCCTTGATGCACGCATTTGTTACACGAATTTTTATTTATTGAGGCTTCATGTTCTATACGTGTTTAAAAACACTTGTTATATGGGTTTTACATTTCACATTTCACATTTCACATTTACACTTCAAAACCAATTTCATTAGGCTGGCCTTGCATTCATGTTTGTTCAGAAACACTTCTTTTCATGAATGGGATTTTCACAAGATATTCATTTCACTTCCACATACATTGTATTGATGGCAGCGCTATTTGTTTCAGGTTTAGCCAACACAACCTAGGCAACTTAGAGCCAAGATACAAATAAACAGGGAAGCTCATCCAACAAAGAGGCTATAGTGGGGAAAGGTCCTCCATGCCACAAGTCAAGTAGTAGGCCGGGATATAAACATAACTGGAAGGTATGGATGGGTGGAGATAGTGAAAAATGAAACCAACACTAGCAAGCCAAAGTATGGTGGGAATGATCACCTCTATTCTCCCTAAGGAGGGCAAAACCAATGAGTATGGGTCAAGAACTTTTAGATCTAAGTAGGGACATACATACATAATATCAATACAACCAAGTCCACATATTTATATGATCACCAGATCATGACACTAAATGCTAAGACATGTCACAAGAATGAGTATAAAAGGAATAATAACCGTAACACAAGATAATACCTGCTGAGTCATATACTTGTTAATAACCAATATGAAACAACATCTGTCCACTGAGAACCTGTTGCTGCAACTCTGGGCAATATTGACTGCTCTGTAAATGGCTAAATGGATACATCAGGCCTCAAAACTTAGTGTCCTGAGACTTAGTCATGGCATGGGAGAGTACTATAGTCCATCATCAAATAGTGATCCATCATAGATGCTCATCTCAGCATCTCATATGTAAGGGAACTGGCTGAAACAATGTACTGGAATCTGAAAAATAGAATATGGTAGCCCGACTACTATATATGTGATAACAGGTCTTCAATGTTGCAGTTGGAAGCACAAACAACAGCTTCCATGTTCTTGACTTCATCTTGCACTTTCTTTGCAATATTTTGTCTGTAGAAATTGGCTGTGTGATATGCCCATTTGAGATCACAAGATTTGTCTATGCCGTAGGATTCCCTTCCATGTTTGTGGATGCGTCTAGTGCACAAATTTTGTTGTTCATGGGACCTGAAGTCCTCTTTCTCAATTATCTTGTAGTCGTCTTTGCGGAGGTCCAATGCTCATGAGGGCCAACCATGGAGGAGAATAGGCACCACAGAAACATAGTGATGTCAAGGAATTGAAGGCAGGGAGGGTTGACAGGGAGCAGAGGGTAATTCAAAGAACTGAGGAGCAAGGAGCTGGGTGGGGAAGAAGGAGATAAGTAGGAGGCAAAGAGGCAAGTGATCATGAGGATGATCTTCTATTCAATGGGAGTGAAGAGAGGAGATATGCTTGGAGCGTGCTGACGTAAAGGGTGAGTTACAACCATGATTGGAAGGTACAGAGAGGGATGGAAAAACGTCGAGTAAGGAGTGCGAGCGTACGAGGGATTTAGGAAAGAGGTGGGAGTAAATGGAAAGGGACGACCCGAGAGAATGAACGTCATTTCCACATGTATGGACGAGGATGCTGTAGTTGAGACGTGTCTTGTTCATAATGATTCTTGTACGAAGTGGCATCAATACCTTGAGAGGTGCTTTCATTCGAACCAGCGTTGAGAGGTGCTTTCTGTCGTCATTTCTTCGCCTGATATCGGGGGTACTATGATGTCTCACGCAGCTGGGAGGATTGTGCCAAGGAGAGGTGGTACTAGCCATTTGATCGGAGGGTCACGGAGGATGGTGGAGATCCTTGCTGGCGATGATGTGGTAACTTTGTCTCCAAGGCAGGCAGCTTGGACCCAAATCGTCCGCTTTGGTTTCACTCCCTTCGTTATCTATGCCAATGTGGCCAGTCTGTCGGCTAGCTGATTGTCGTTTCTTTTGATGTGGGAAGGGATGGCATTACTGAAGCGGGATAACAGGTGCGCTAATTCTTCTAGCCCATAGGTAATCCTCCAGCTGCGAGTGATTTTTGCAGTTTTTGTTCCTTCCAGAATTATCTGAAATTTTATTTTATTATCTTAATTTAAAAGGTTTTTTTATAAAATATTATATTTAGAAAATATAAACATGCTTGAACTTAATGTCTAATCTCATTTCGAACTTCATTCGAAAAGCCAAATTTGAACCCGGATTTCATGGTTGTCGAACTCGATTTTGAACCTGAACCATGTGACATAGGCTTCATTTGCCCAACTTCAACCCTAGGCATTTGCCACACATTTCTAACCAGGAAAAAATCATTTCAAATCCCTTTTAATTTTGTTTAAGTAGATCTGGAATACATCTTTGTTTGCAGCCTGCAGGAATCTAGATTCAAGTCTTCCATTGCTTGAGCATTGACGCTCCTTGCTGGAGTTTCCAGAGTTTCAGGTTTGCTCTTACAACCCTCAGGAACCTGCAGTTTGGATAGTTTTTAAGGTCTGTTCAGGAGCTGGTTTTATGACTCTAACTTCCAGAATTTAGTAGGCAAAGATTAATCCCAGATCTACCTATAGTTAGGTCTTAAACACCCTTCTTTCAAGCACCTTGAGAGGCCATTCTTCCTGCTGTTGTACGATCTGTTTTGACTGGGCTGAATTTTGCATTTTTATTCAAAGAATACTACTACAGCTTTGCTAAATCAGTTTGGATCTGATTTTGGGAAATTTTGAGCAATAAATTTACTATCCTTTTCATGCTTTCTCATCTTTAAATCTAATTTTGTTTTAGTTCCTAAGAATCAAGTATCAACTTTGAAAGAACTGGATAATGCACAAGTTGATAGTTCACAGTGACAGCTGAAGGATTCATTTAATTGTCATACATCATTCTTGTTGTTCCATCACCATGTCATTTCTAGCCTAGTTTTTATTTAACTTCAATATGTAAAGGGTTGTAATTCATTCTGCTATTACATATCGGTATCGGCTTGAATCTGCACTCCATTAGCAACTAATAACTTATATTTCATATCTGGAAATTAAGGGTAACAACCAACACTAAAGGATTCACAGCCAAACCCTAAGTCAACCTTGCATTTATTGCAATCTAGATTTGAGTTTTGAATCAATCTTTCCAACATAGTTTTGATGTATTTCTTAGTGAGTCAATTCTTAAATCGTATCTCTAAAGTCATCTTCCATTAGAGCTATGCTCAAGACTTAATTGTGATTAGGGAAGCCCCCCTTGTGATTGGAACTCCATCCAAGTCACTAAAGTGAAGAGAAGTTGTTATCTAGGTGACAGTGGGAACACTTCTAAGAGTTTCTCTCACCTATACCCTAGTGAAGACCTTGCACTTTATGGGTGCTAGTTTGTGTTGTAACACTGGTTTTCTCCTAGTATTTTCTTGTGCCCACAAGCAACCCCTTTTAAAATATGAGAATTTAGAGGACTCCTTCATTAAATCAAGATTTAATATTTTTGTATTTACTCTTCTTTAATTCTGAGGTTTTCTTCCTAGTGTCTTTTATTGTGCTCACAAGTAATCCCTTTTTAACTGGGCATTTCTTTGAAACACCCTATTTCTTGCCTAAAATAATTAAGGGTTGTTTTAAAACTAACGGGAAATAGAGAACAAAGATGAAAAATTGCCAGTGGTTTCAAGGTAGCCAAATGCTAGGAAACATAGTTTTGAAAAAAATTTGGTCAGGTATTGGGGCTTCAGAACACTAAAATTCCAAGTAATATTTTCATGTGAGAATCATAGATGATATAACCTCCAATTAATCAAATTAATCCGTATTATTCCTGATACAATCAACAAAATGATTATTTTGAAATCATCCTGATCATTTGTTTAACACAACAGTCATGCCAAGATTGGCCTATTTTTCCTGATTATTTCCTTAATTTGATACAATCAACAAATTGATTATATACTGAATTTTTTCTGATTATTTCAGTTAACACTGCAGGAGTGCTGAGATTGGTCTCTTTTTTCCGATTTTTATTATTATTATTTCTGATTTAATATTTTCTGTCCCTTGCCTATTAATTGCCAATTACAATGATTTCATCTCTCATGTGTGTATTCAACATGTCTGCAGTGCATAATGCGATCCTTTGATATTTTTTTCCTTTGTTGAGTTAAGACTTGTTCATCTATTTTACCATTGCTTTAATTCTGTGCAGTGGTCTGGATGCAATGCCACATTACCGCAAATTGGTGATGTCAAGATCAATGCAGCATACTTCAGGAGGTTTGACTATGGCAGTGCATCGGTAATTCTGAGTCCTATTAACTACAATTTCTTTTTCAATACAGATTGCTTTTAGCTTGGGTCTCAGGACAGGGTTTTCTTCATGGTTTACAGTGTGAAAAGATCTGTACAAGTGGCCATATTTAATCCATGAGGTACAATGGATATGGTGGACATTGTAATGGGAAACTGATTTAATCTTTAGCGTCTCCAGCCATCCTTTAGTCTGAATCATTCCTTTCTTTTTGCCTGATTCAATCTTTGAAGTGTGATAGACAGCCAGTCAGATATGCATTGGCAGAAATGGATTTATGATTTATTGAATTGTGATTACATATTATTAGTAACCTATGCTTAGTTATTCAATGCTTGGACAAGGGTTCTGGAAAGTTACATTGATGTCTCTGATATTTGTTTGAATAAACTGGTAATTGACGATTTTGTCGATAGAAGAATTTCGCTTTGACTGTTGTTATGAATACAATTTCTATTTAAAATAATAAAATAAATAATAATATAACTGTAAATAATGTTGTATTATTTTATTATTGAAAAGGTACTTTGTAAGGATGTGACTTTATGTAAGAGTCATCCTCATGCCTATATAAGCTAGGCCCTTCTTTTTGTAATACATCATTCATCTTTTATTTAATACAAATATTTATATACGTATTCCTGGTATTTTACATTTTTTTGAGCATTCAGCTATACGGTTCTGCATTTAAGTGCAGCATTGGTATCAGAGCTAAAACAATGGCTAGCCATTGTAAAAATTCCTATGGAAGATATTTGGGATTTGGTCATACAATTCAAAGCAAGCTTCAATAGGGCAGCAGAAAAGGAACATGAATCAAGAGCAAGGGAAAGAAAAATGATAAATGAAGCCATTAATCTAATAAAAGAAATAAGAGACAGTACTAAGAGCATGATAAATATCAGTCAAGATCCAACGAGGGAACTGCTAGAGGCTGAACCTATTTCCGAAGAGGAACTGTAACCTAATATCAACATGCTGGGCCCCAAAATGTTAACCCTAGATAATGAAGCTGATGGTGCAGGCTTGGGTTTAGAAACACACTATTTCATTGACGCAAGTGACACTAAAGACAGCAGTGACGGAAACACTGACTTTCCTAGTTATCTTCATAAGGATGGACAACTCAGATTGCGCTCCAACAAAACATTGGAAGGGCCGGAGTATTATGGTCAGAAGAGCAATAAAAAAGAAACATTTGGTGAAGATGACAGGGAACCGAGGTTGCTTACAGATAGGATGGCTGAGGAAAGGCAGCACAACATAGATTGAGATTC
Source organism: Pseudotsuga menziesii (assembly GCA_001517045.1). Classification (NCBI taxonomy): domain Eukaryota; kingdom Viridiplantae; phylum Streptophyta; class Pinopsida; order Pinales; family Pinaceae; genus Pseudotsuga; species Pseudotsuga menziesii. The sequence continues at coordinate 116,180 of LPNX011054282.1, forward strand.
TGTAAACATCTATGGTGAAGAACTTAACTCTGAACGAGATGGCAAGGGGCCACATGCTGTACAGCTAGAAGATGAGATGGAACCTCTCACAAAAGAATATGCAGATCTGCGTGAAGAGGAAGATATACCGTTTGATGAACTTGAAAGAACATGGGGATGACGACGTAAGTGAAGGTCAAGCAGTAAAGAACCAAAAGGTTCCATGGGACAAAACCTTGGAGACTGGGATATGTTTGCAAAAAATAGTTCTCTCATCCTGTAATCAATTACCACAGGTTTCTGTGAAGTCGAATTTCTGCAACTCCGACGACAATATTGACAGAGCATATTCTGAACCAATATCCTCTGCTCATAAAACACTAGATTGCCTTCTAGATTTGCAGGATGGTTTAATTGAGAAGAATAGTGCTATTAGTGAAGCCTTGGACACTGAATTGACATGCGTTGAACTTTTCCAGCCACCATGCATAAGGAGGTGCATTGGCTTATTAATTGTAATATTAAAACAGGGAATGGAAAGAGTAAGAACAACGTTATGGAAAGAGTAAGAACAACGTTCTATCATCAATAGATGCAGACTGGATGAGTATAAACACACTTCATACTTGAATAGTTCCAGTCCGTAATTACTCTGTAGACAAATGGGTACATCATGTTGGGTTCTGACCAGAGAGAATTATTCCAGCCCTATTCAAGTGAAAGCGTCAATTGTCACCTGTGGGAGACTCTACCCTGGTTTGAATGATGTGATTCGAAAGAAAATTATGTCACTAGAAATACATGGCATGAAAAGTATTGCCAATATTTCCTATGGATATCGTGAACTTCTTGATGTTCACCTCCCTCAGATGAAGGCTCGAACGTGTGTGTTTTGAAGATTAGGGGTATCACGCTGTCTTCAATTGTTGATGACAAAGCTGCCTCCTGTCAAACCTGTTATCACAAATCTTTTAGTTGCCCCCTTTTAGATGATCCTATTCGGGAATCAGGATGGTAGAGGGGAAGGGAACTAATGTTGTGACCTACAACAGCCAAGACCGCTGAAATGGTTCATTTGTCACACCGGTCAAGGCTACTGACACTTTAGACCAAGGTAAAAACTAATCATAGGGGGCGTCCCTATGACCAAGATAACCTTGTAATGGATGAACTAAGTGGATTGGTAAAAGTATCTTGATAAAATCTCGTAGTTATGGTAAATCAAAGGTTGGATTAAATTCTAAGAGATAATGTGTGCCTAAGTGAAAAGCCCCAAAATGCCCTAGCTAGGGTTTATCCAGAAAATGAAATCTTAGGACAATAAGGATAAAATTAAGTAAATTCGGCACTAAATTTAATTGCTAGATAAAAGATATAGCGATTTAAAGCAATTTGAGCAATACCCAGATTGCACAATCAACAAAATGATCAATTACCGAAGGAAGCTGATTTGGCCCAAAGAGACCTAATGACTTAGGATGGGTGAATGGAGTCGGATTGAAGGGAGCAAAGTATTTCTCTAAAATTGATCTTTGGTTAGGATATCACTAGATCTAGGTGAGCGAACGAGATGTTCCCAAGACTTCCTTTTGTTTCCATTACAGACACTCTGAATTCCTGGGAATGCCTTTTGGGATTGCAAATGCACCAACCACTTTCCAGTCCTGCATGAATCATACCTTCAAGGTTCAGTTGCCTAAGTTTCTTCTGGTATTCTTCGATGACATATTAATATACAACAAAACATGGGAGGAACATCTGAGGCATTTAGATGAAGTATTGGGAATTCTGGAGGAACAGTCCTTGTATGTCTAAGTGTGAGTTCGGTATGCAGGAAATGCTATACTTAGGGAATGTGATAGGAGAAAATGGAGTACAGGTTCACTTAGACAAGTCACAAGATTAGAGCCATACTGTAATGTGAAAACTGAAATACGATTTACTGGATCATTGTTGGAGTAATATATTTATGGAAAATGTATGAGATGATTTCTTAATACAAAGATGTGCCTAAGTTTATAATAGTGCAGGACCCAAATGATTTACCTTTTATGTAAAGGTATGTCTCTTCATTAAATTAAATAATTTATAATATGTTTTTTATTCAAGCTTTAATTTAGCTTAGTTTATTTTTATATTTTATATTCATATTATCATTGCAATGTATTATACATATATTTATATGAATACTTATATAAATATATGTATAATAATTCTTATTATAAATTTTTTATACATAACAAATACTGGATTGGCCTACATCGAAGAATGTAACAGAATTGAAATGGTTTTTGGAACTTTGCACTTACTACAAGAGATATGTCAAAGGGTTTTCATAGATGACAACACCCCTCACAGATGTCATGAAGTAGGGGGCATTCAGTTGGTCAGAGGAGGTGCAACAAACATTTGAAAAAATGAACAAGGTAATGAGCTCATTTCCCGTACTTGCATTACCTGATTTCACTCAGCCATTCATATTAGAATGTGATGCATCAAGAGAGGGCATAGGAGCAATGTTGATGCAGAACCACCATCCTATCGCATTCGAGAGTAGAAAACTCAAAGACTATGAACGCCACTATTCAATTTACGACAAAGAGATGCTTGCGATTTTACATGCCTTAACAAAATTCAGGCAGTACTTGGTGGGTAGCAAATTTAAAATAAAGACGGATCATAACAACCTAAGGTACTTCTTGGAACATAAAGAATTGAATGAAAGACAACAGAAATGGGTCGGCAAGGTCCATGCCTATGATTTCGAGATCGAGTATGTGAAAGGGAAGAACAATGTGGTAGTTGATGCCCTTTCTAGACGACTGTCCATTTTATCTCTTATGAGCATTTCCACAGATTGGAAATCTCATCTTTTGGTCGAATACTCAGAAAACAAGTTTGCTTGCGAGTTACTAGACAGGCAAGTAGAAGATGACAGATATAGGGTGATAGGTGAGATCATCTACTACAAAAACAGAGTCTATTTGGTTCTCGAGTCCGCATTGAAGAAAACGATTCTTCAAGCGTCCCATGATTCGCCATTGGTAGGGCATTAGGGTTTACTGGAGACACACAAACATTAGAGAGAGGTTCTCATGGAAGGGCCTCAAGGATGATGTAATATAACATGTAAGGGAATGAAACACTTGCCAGCAGAATAAGGTAGAGCACACTCATCTAGCAGGGTTGCTTTGACCATTACCCATTCCCAAGCAAAAATGGGAAAGTATCTCAATGGATTTCATTACAGGATTACCTAAGGTATAGGGAAGGGACTCCTTATACGTAGTTGTGGACAGGCTAACTAAATTCGCCCATTTCTTTGCCATTTCTTCGCCATTTCTTCCAACTATTTTGCACCACAGGTAGTAGAGTTGTTCTTCAGAGAAATATTCAGATTGCACGAGTTTCCTAATACCATTTGTCAGTGACATGGATAGCAGGTTCACAGGTGCCTTTTGGTAGGAGCTTTCTTGGTTGGCTGGGACAAAATTAGCTACAAGTGCTAGTTACCATCCTCAGAGCAACGAACAAACAGAGATAGTCAACAAGTGGATTAAGGGGTATTTGAGGAACTATGTAGCAAGACAGCAGAGGACGTAGATCAAATGGCTACATCTCGAATAATATTGCTATAACATTACATACCACATGTCTATTGGGATGACTCCTTTCAAAGCGTTGTATGGTTATGATGCCTCAACTTTTGTAGATTTGGTATTCGAAGACAGTAGGGCATGTAAAGCAAAGTATTGGACTCAAGATAGCCAAGACATTCTCAAGATACTTAAGGAAAATCTATAGACAACCGAAAACCAACAAAAGTTGTATGCAAACAGGATTTGGATCGAGTGTAGTTTCTAGGTGGGAGATTTGGCTTACTTGCGACTATAGCCTTACAAACAATCCTCCCTTAAGAAAAAAGGAGCAGAGAAACTGAAGCCTGGTTCCACGGTCCTTACTAGATAATCTAGAAAGTAGGAGAGGTGGCCTACGAGTTTGAGTTGCCAGAGGGGAGCAAAATCCATAATGTGTTCCATGTGTCTAGTCTTAAGAAGGCCTTGGGTTAGCAGTTTAATCCATCATCCTAGCTATCTCCACTTGATGAGGAGGGGCATCTAGTATTGGTTCCATATAAGATTCTGCAAATTCGAGAAAGAAAATTGAGGACTAGAGTCATTCGTGAATACTTAGTTCAATGGAAGGAATTTCCCATTGAAGAAGCCACATGGGAAGGGGAACAGGTTCTACAATATCCATGCGTACAACTGCTTGAGGACATGCAATTTTGAGCAAGGAGGACTGTAATGTCCTCTTCTACTTAAGCACCAAGAACCATCCCGGTAACCTATTTAATTCCCATAGGTTTGAGTGGGTACTGACAAGTAGGGAATTAATTAAGGAATGATGCCACTTGGGATAAAATAATATTTTTAGTGGCCACCAGAGTAAGTATCAACGGACATGTGGAGCATGCGGGGCATGTTATCACATATATAGTAGTCGGGCTACCATATTCTATTTTTCAAATTCCATTACATTTTTTTCAGCCAGTTCCCTTATATATGAGATGCTGAGATGAGCATCTATGATGGATCATTATTTGATGATGGACTATAGTACTCTCCCATGCCATGACTGAGTCTTGGGACACTCAGATTTTAGAACTGATGTAGTCATTTAGCCATTTGTAGAGCAGTCAGTAGTGCCCAAAGTTGCATCAGTAGCTTATCATTGCACAGATGTTGGTTGAGATTGATTATTTACATGTTTATGACTCGACATATATTATCTTGTGTTATGGTTATTATTGCTCTTATACTCATTCTTGTGACATGTCTTAGCATCTAGTGTCATGATCTGGCGGTCATATAAATATGTGGACTTGGATGATTTGATATTATGTATTTATGTCCCTACTTAGATCTGGAAGTTCTTCACCCATACTCATTGGTTTTACCTTCATTATTCACTATCTCCACCCATCCATTACCTTCCAGTTATGTTTCCGACCCGACCTACTACTTGACTTGTGGCATGGAGGACCTTTCCCCACTAGAGCCTCTTTGTTGGACACGCTTCCATGTTTATTTGTGTCTCGTTTCTGAGTTGCCTAGTTTGTCTTGGCTAAACCTAAAACAAGTACCGCTACCATCAATACAATGTATTTGGAAATGAAAAGAATATCTTATGAAAAACCCCATTCATGAAAAGTAGTGTTTTTAAACATACATGAATGCAAGGAAAGCCTAATGAAATTGGTTTTGAAGTACAATGAAATGAATATCTTAAAAAATTCATGAAAAGTAGTGTTTTTAAACATACATGAATGCATGAAGCCTAAAATAATAAAAATCCGTGTAATAAATGCATGGACCAAGGCTATGGAAAATCAAAAGCTAAAAAAAGCAATGGTTCCTGAAGTTATATCTAAGGATTGCTGGCCTCACTTGTATTGATTTGGATTGTGAGCATTTGTCATGGTGAATAAGCAGCTCTGAACGTAACTTATCCATTTGTGAGAAACTGCCATCCCCTATGTTGTTGCTTGTTCGGCGTATGCTAGAGTGAGTATCCCCTTTCCATATCCAAAGTGTCACAGTGTTGAGTTGGTGGTCACCCTTTGGCCTAGCCTTTTGAATTTTAGCCTTCACCCTTTACTAGCAAATTGATTACAACTATGAAATAGGTATGGTCTTGAAAGTCTGGTCTGAGTTATAATTAATGAATGAAACTTTATATATTTGGTTGATAGATTGCCAATGAAGTGATTGCTACTTGTTATAATTGTTACTTGAATGATTTGTAGAGCATGTTTTAGCCTTTGAACACTTGCAGCGGTTGGATGTTAGACTGGGTTATATTATTGATTATGTGGTCATTTACAGATTACTAATTTGTCTATTTGGGTATATTGGATATTATAGATGATCATGCAGAGACATATAGGGTGTATGAGTATGCACCTTAGATGGATTTGGACTCCCTAAGTCCAATGAGACAACTTGCTTTCAGTTTCGAGCAGTTGCAGGGATGATTTGGCTCAGTGTACCATTCTGGTGCAGTTTTGCCATGTTGGATGGCCTGTCTGAGCAGAGAGATGATTTGTTTGGCTCTCCTAGGGCGCTGTATGAGGAGGGGGTTGTCCAACCACTTGTTTTTACCATATTAACCCCCTCCCAGAGAGCCTGGTGGGATCAGTTGGATAAAGAAGGCACCCTAGGAGGCAGTTTTGGGCATATAACGTTTCCCGAGGTAGAATTAAAATAATTAAAATGGCTACTGAAGAATTTGATTTGGGCTACTAAGGCAAGGAAATGGCATGGGATGAGTTGTGATGATGAGAGTGATGTCTTCCACTCCTCCGGCAGTTTCAACACTTGGATTGACCCACATCCATCTTTCCAGCATGATTTATTATTTTCTGGAGATTTTGGAGGCTCGCGATCTCCTCAGAAAGGCACTATTTTGGCATTTAAAAAATTATAATTATTTTATTGTGCCATGGGGACACACTAAGAGATTTAGTTAACACTCCCTGGACCCACCATGAGCTTTATTTATTTTTTATTGAGTGGGATCCCTTCACCTAGGGTGATTTGGTCCATTTTTATATTATATTATTGTATTGATCCATGTACTCTATGTTGAGCTCATCTCAACCGTTGATTAAAACATTTTAATCTTTTAATCTTAGCCACCCATTTGAAAAGTGGTTATGATTTTGGTTCTCTCATTCCTATTTAAAGGAGAGAGCTTCTCATTTGTCAGGGGTTTTGGCTTTTGGATTTAGATAATAGAAAAAATTTTCTTGTGGAAATTCTTGGATCTCCTTTGCATCTGGTGTTCTTAGATGGTGATTGGAAAATCTTTTGCTTCCTAGCATTTGAGTATTTGATGTGAGATCTATATATTTTTTCGGGAAACATTGTCTTGTCTACAAGAGGGTGACTTCAACTTGGGCGTTTTTGCAGGGTTTCCTCAACTTGCTTGGCTTGGATGCGTTTTGTATCAGGGGGTTTTCATTACCATCAATGCGATCTATGATTTCATCTCAGTATTTTTCTGTAGCTTTTGCTTTTTTCTCATGATGCAACAAATTTGATATGGTTGACGTTTGTTGTGCAGGAGAGAGGGCGCAGTCGCTTCTTGGGGCAAAACGTTGGACATAGAACTCACTCAAATCTTCTCAAATTGATCGGGATAGCAGGGATCATCATCATCGAGGCATCTATAAGGTTTTCCAGGTAAGATCTACAGGTTAGTGCTTCTCTTCCAAGATCTCAATCCATTGGCATTTGTACTTCCATTTTTATTCTCAAAACCCTAAATATTAAAAACGAAAAAAAATATTATGGCTCAATCCGCTTGAGTTCTCGACAAACACTTTTTTGGTTATGTAGATAGGGCCCGACCCTAAGTGGGTCTTTCTCAACGCTTAGCTAGAAGTGACTCTGTTTCCCTAGATCTGAAAAACAATAGTCTTCAAACCCTAGCGCTACCTTCCATGTTGCCCTCTTTTCTTGAAATTTGATCTTTTCCGACAAAACCAATTTTTGGGTTTGTAGATCGGGTCTAACCCCGGGTAGGTCTTCTTCAACGTTGGGCAGAAAATGACTCCATTGCTCTAGATCTGAAAGGTACTGATGTCCAATCCTAGCGCTACCTCTTCTTTTTCCTTTTTCCCTTGCGTTTTGACCTTCTCCAGCTGGCTCAGATGCTTTGACACTGTCATACCTTCCTTCGAGTCTATCCCTTGGTACTAGATAGCCCCAATCCCGTTCTCACCTGTTTCACATTGGTCATGTTTCCTAAGGCAGTGGATATCTTCAGCTCTTGCTAGTACCTTAACCCCATATCTAGTATTTACCTCATAGGTCATTTGTGTCCCAACTTGGATCAAATCTCATATCTCCTAAACTCTAATCCAAAGCCTTGGTTCACCTAGTGATGCCATCCATAGATCTAGGGTTTCCATTGCCTTACACCTTACGTACCTCAAGTCCATTTGATTTGATTTGGTGTATGGGTTCGATCTCTCCTGTCGGGAGTAGATCTGGGTCTCCCTCATTGTTGTCTTGGGCTAAGATAACATAAATTGAAGAATGCCTTGATTGGCGTGACAACCATCCATTTGGGAGTTAAGGCAATCTTGGTTCCACCTCCTTAGTTGCTTGTCCCTCTACTGGCCATCCTGGATCCATCTCACATATGCAACTGCAAGGTTGCTGATAACAGGCTGTTATCACATATATAGTAGCGGGGCTACCATATTCTATTTTTCAGATACAACACATTTTTTAGCCAGATCTCTTACATATGAGATGCTGAGATGAACAGTTTTGACGGATCATTATTGTATTGGTGGACTATTGTACTCTCCCATGTCAGGACTGAGTCTCAGGACACTCAGATCTAAGGACCAATGTAGCCATGTAGTCATTACAGAGCAGTTATTGATGCCCAGTTTTATATCAGTACTTTCTCATTGGACAGATGGTGTTTCAGATGGATTATATCGCATGATTATGACTCAGCTTTTTATATGGTGTTATGGTTATCATTGCTCCTATACTGATCTTTGTGACATGTATTAACATGTGGTGTCATGATCTGGCGGGCATAATTATATGGACTTGGATGTATTTGTATTTATGCATTGGTGTCCCTACTCCGACTTTGAAGTTCTTGATCTATACTCATTGGTTTTACCCTCCCTAGGGAGAATAGAGGTAGTCATTCCCACCATTGTTTTGGCTTGCTAGTGGTGGCTTCATCATTCGCTATCTCCACCCATCCATTACCTTCCAGTCTAGTTTTCAACCCGAATGACTTCTTGACTTATGGCATGGAGGACCTTCTCCCCCGCTAGAACCTTTGTTGGACAAGATTCCATGTTTATATTGAGTCTCGGCTCTGAGTTGGTGACAAAACTTGCCTTTGGTGAGTTGGATTGTATGCCTAAATCATTTTGGTCGGTTGTCCCGATGTTTGGCACTGTGCAGAACCCCCCCTGGTCACTTGAGATGTTGTTGGCTAAAGCTGAAAACTCATGTACTACTTGTATTGGAAATGTTTGGATGCGCCCATGGAAAATGAAAATGCTAAACTGTGTTTCTTAACATATGTAAAAAGGGCAAGAGCAATGAAATGCTAAAATACCCCTTGAAGGGTATAAGAAAAGGTCCAAAAAAAGCAATGGTTAAAAATATGTTATATCCAAATATTGTTGACCTTATAAAATAAATATGTCCCAGATGAATGCTGCGATTAGCTGTACTTTTAAGCACTGGTGAAGTCCTAAAGGATCATATAGGTCGAAAAGGCTATGGAAATAAAATTGATGATCCTAATGAAACTAGATCAAGCTTGATGTAGTCATGGTGCCCAAGTTGAATAAGCACTCTCTAAACAACTCAACCATTTGTGAGGCACTGCCATTCCCTGTGTTGTTGTTTGTTCGGCATTGGTTATAGTGAGTATTCCCTGTTCATATCCAAAGTGTCATGATGTTAAGTAGGAAGTCATCCTTTGCCTTAGCCTTGTCAATTTCATCCTTCACCCTTCACTAGCAAATTGACTACAACTATGAAGTGAGTATAGTCCTGAAAGTCTAGTCTGAGTAATAATAAATAAAGCCTTATATATGTATTGGTTGATGTACCTCCAGTGAAATGACTGCTACTTGTTGTGATTGTTGCTTAAATGAGTTGTAGAGCATGTCTTAGCCTTATAACACTTGCAGCAGATGGATAATAGTCTGATTTATTATTGGTGTCTGATCATTTATAGATGGTTATATTGTTTATTGGATATGGTTGATGATCAGGTAGAGACCTGAGAGGGGTATGAGTATACACCCTAGATGGATTTGGACTCTCTGAGTCTAATGAGACAGTTTATTTTTAGTTTCGGGCACTTGCAAATATGATCAGGCTCATTCTGCCTTTTTGATGCAGTTTTTCTTCACAGGTTGATATGTCTGAGCAGGGAGATGTTTCAGTTAGATCTCCTAGGGCATTGTATGGGCATAGGGGGTGCAGCCACTTGTTTATACCATAATACCCCCATCCCAGAGAGCCTGGTGGGATTAGTTTGACAACGCAGGCACCCCAGGAGGCTGTTTTGGCAGGTTCATGTTTCCCGAGGCAGATTAAAAAATGATTAAATGGCTATTGAAGAAATCGATTTGGGTTACTGAGGTAAGGAAATGACATGGGATGAGTCATAATGATGAGAGTGATGTCCTCCACACCTTTTCCAGTAGTTGCAGCGCCTGATTGGGCCCACACGTATTGTTGGGCATTTTTATATTATTTTCTGGAGCTTTTGGGAGGCTCACGATTTCCTCAAGGAGGCACAAAGTCAAAGGATTAAAATATTATATTATTTTATTGTGCCGTGGGGACATTCAAAGGGAGTTAGTCAACACTCCATGGACCCACCATGTGCTTCATTTATTTCTTGTTGAGTGGGGTACCCTCTTTATGGTTGATTTAGTCCACTTTGGTACTTGTTATATTGATCCATGTATTGTATGCTGAGCTCATCTCAACCGTTGATTAGAACATTTTATCTTTTAATCTTAGCCACTCGTTTTGAAAGTGGTTAGGATTCGGTTATGATTGTGGTTCTCTCATTTCTATTTAAAGGAGAGAGCTTCTCATTTGTCAAGGGTCTTTGGCTCTTGGATCTGAATAATAGAAAGATTTTTTTGTGGATATTTTCTGGATCTGCTTTGCATATGATGTTCTCAAATGGTGATTGGATAGTCTTTTGCTTCGTAGCATTGTGGAAATTCATGTGAGATCTATATTTTTTTTGCTATCATTGTCTTGTCTACAGGAGGGCGTTTTGGCTAGAGCGTTTTTGCAGGGGGACCTCAACTCGTTCGGTTATCTTTGTTTTGGATCAGGGGGTTTTCATTAGTTTCATTGTGATCTATGATTACTTCGTTTTACTTTCCTGTGGCATTTGGTTTCTTTATCTTGTTGTAGCAAATCTGATATTGTTGACGTTTGTTCATGCAAGGTATGGGGCGCATTCGTGGCTTGGGACTTACATATGTCATAGAAATAAGTTGGATCTTCCAGAATTGATCGGGATAGCAAAGATCATCACTGTTAATACTTCTACAAGCATTTCCAGGTACGATCCAACAGGTAATTCTCTTCTCTTTTACAAATCTGAATCCATTGTACCTGTTTTCCTTCCATTTTTTTGAAAACCCTTAAAATACTAAAAAACCCTTAAAAATACTAAATTCGGGAACCGTTCGATCTTTGGCCAAACCACTGCTGGGTTTCATAGATCGGGTCTCCCCTTCACTGAATCTACTACAACGCTGTTCAAATTCCTGCTGGTTTGACCTAGATCTGATTTTTAGCCTGAAAACTACATAGCGCCCCCACTGAAAATTTGACCTGCTAGGGTTTTGACTTTTTTTGATTTCTGACATCATAGACTGATAGATCGGGTCTCACAAAGTCCAAATCACCCCCAATGCTAAGCTAGTTCATGCCAGGTTGCCCTAGATCTGAAAAACTGACTTTCAGCCTCCTAGCCCCGTCATTAGATTTTGACTTTTCCAGATCTGATTTTTCTTGAAATTTTCTGATTTGGGTTTGTAGATCGGGTCATTGTGATCTCATTTCTACTCTAACATTGAGCTGATAGTCTCCTGGTGGCTCTGGATCTGCAGATCTGCCTCTCCAAACCCTCGCGCTAGCCCTCCTTCTGCTGATTTTCCTGTAACCTGAATCTTCCGGGCCAAATCCTTTTATGGGTCCATAGATCAGGACATATCCCAGTTGGGTTCACTGAAACGTTGTGTTGATATTGAATCCATTACCCAAGGCTAAAAAGGCATTGATTTCCAAGCATAGCGCTAGCCCTTCTTGACCTCTTTCCCCGAAAGTTGACCATTCCTTGATAACTCAGGTTACATGATACTTTCATGTCGTTCACTGAGTCTATCTCCTTGGTACTAGACAGTCCCAACTTTGTCCTCGCTCACCCTGTCACCGTTACGTTTCCCAAGATAGTGGTCATCTTCTTCAGTTGCTAGTACCTAAACCCTAGAGCTAGGGTTTCCGTTTACCTTACACTTTACGTACCTCAAAGCCACATTTGATCTGTTTTGGTGTCTAGGTCTGATCTCTCCTGTCGAGAGTAGATCCGGGTCTCCCTCGTTGTTTTCTTGGACTTAAATAACATAAAGTGAAGACTGCCTTGATTGGCGTGACAACCATTCATTTGGGAGTCTAGGCAGTCTTGGTTCCACCTCCTTAGTTGCTTGCCCCTCTACCATCCATCCTAGATCTACCTCACACAGGCAACTACATGTTTGGTGGTAACATTTTGGCGCCGTTGCTGAGGAGGTAGAGGCCTACCTTGGTTTGACATTTTTCCTCAAGCTATACTCTCGTTCTCTGCCGGGGAGGTAGAGGCCTACCTTGGTTCAACATACCTCACCTTTCCCTACGACATATCCTTTATTGGTGAATTACTTGTGTGGTTCACCTGGCGACTCCACCCTACGACTCCACTGAGGACCGTACCCAACGTATTAATCTTAAGTTCTTAGAAGATACCATAAATCATAATGAATTTAGATGTATTTCTGAGGCACATGAAGGAATTGACCAAAAACATGATTGAAAATACAAGACAAATAAATGAAAGGGATAGAAGGAGGTCATACTACGGGTATGAGGATGACTTCAAGCATGACTATGGGTATGAATCTAGTTATCACAATTTTTATGGTACCCACCAACTTCCTCACCAATGCAATAGAGATTTCCCAACCATCTCGAGTGGACCTGTAAGTCGGCATGAACCTAGAAGTCAGCCCTAGTCAAATCCTTATAGCCAAGTAACTAGAGCTGTGAAAAAACAAGAAAAACAATCTCCTTTTGACTTTTCTGAAATATCAGGGGAACCACATCCCACGACAAATGATTACACTAGGAGGATGCCCCGGTTCAATGGAAATAAAGATATATCTATTGAAAGTCATCTGTATATTCTTTGGGATTACATGGAATCTAGAGGTGTTAACAATGAAGATGTTTATATGCGAGCCTTAGGAGAATCCTTGCAAGGGGATGTTCAACTATGGTTTGATCATTTGGCACCAGGATCCATCACTGGGTATGACATGTTCACATATTTGTTAATTGATTGTTGGAGTAGGAACACAGATAAAATTTTAGAGTGTTAGTCTAGCAATGATTGTGTCGTTGATAATCAATATATTGGCAATGTGCTTTCTCAATTGGACCATTCCTCTCCTGATATGTTCCAAATTATGAGTGTGCCTGCAATCCATAAGAATGTTACAGAGTACTTCGAGAATAATGTTTCAAACCTCATGCTGAAACTAAGAGGGATATCAATCAAATCATACGAGATACTCTGTTATTATTACCTGAAGCAGTCACAGAGCAAATCCTGGATTTGATTCGTGGAAGGGAACCTGACATGCACCACCAAGAACTTCTTTAGTTGAGCCTTCCATTGATGAGGTCATTAAAGAGCCTTTAAAAGAGCAACTCTTTAGTCATTGCTTAATTGATGATAATTTGAGTTAGTGTCCAACCTATCCGAATCTGGATTCAGCAATCTTGTGGTCATATTGTGATTGAAGAGCATACCTGTAAGAGTGATAGGAAAACTAAAACAGAACTTATTGCTGTTTTTCCTTATTTAGAGCTTAAAGAAGAACAATCACATGTTGATACCATTGTAAGTGAATCAAGAACATTACAATAAGTATCCTTGTCCTCATAGTATCGATAGAATTCTTCATCCGATCCTTAATCAGAATATGTTGGTTCAATGTGTGTATACTAACCTTGTTTCGAATCTTGAAATCACTCCTGGAATTAATTTAGAAGCTCTTTTCTATCATCAAATTCCGAGATCATTATTTCAAGTCTGGGAGAAAATTTTCAATCCACCCTACCGTCCCAATTTTTCGAATCTTCTGGTATGGGTTTGTCTTTTAATCAAGTTGTTACTTTTGAAATCCCTAACCAGAAGTTTAAGCATTATCATGTAATTGGGGAAAAGGCACTTCATGTCTCTTCTCAGTCATTCATAATGAATAATTTTTTTCAACTTGTAAATCTGTATTATGGATGGTTGGAGAAGGTGTATAAAGATCATTTTCATCTTTTCTCCATTTTTAAACAACAAATGGGCTTGATCTCATTCACAGTTTCATTACATTACAACTTGTCCCCATTTGATTCTCCTGGAAGATGCAGATGGGTGGAGGAAACGAAACATTTTTCCAACACAGCAACATAGGATAAGTCCGCATAAGGTAGGCAATACTAGTGAGCATACATAATGGCCTTACAAAAAAATCATCTTACTACTCATAAAACAAGTAACTCAAACCAATATAGCACCACCGTCATCTAATCATGTCGAGTTACTGTTATTAAAATAATTAATAGAGACAACAATAAACCCAGATGCAACCTGTATACCTGCTCAACCATATACCTATCTCTGGAATCATGAGGAAAGGAAATACACTACTGCCTGGTCTGCTACTCCATAGATGAACCATGGCTAAAGCAAAATCATCTCAATGGGGTCATGTTGGATCAGTCCTGGCAAGGGAATATTGGATCAATGCTCCGAATAACTCTGAAAGATAGATCCCATTTCATCATCATGTATGTAGGAACATCCACCATAATGAAAAGGACTGGCTCATGTCTGTGACAAAAATGATCTTCATCCTGGTAGCTACAACTAAAATATATGTGATAACACCACCCTACCTTATTGTTTGAGAGAAAGTGCTGTCCCACTTTGAGCATCTGGAGACTAGTCTCTCCACCCTACCTCGGTGTTCGACAGAAAGCACTATCCCACTCTGTGCTCGATGCTCGATACTCGATAAATCAACGCTACTCATCATGCAAGGGCCAATCTCCCCACTGTGTCAGAGGGTGTTCGGGAGAAGATACTGCCCCACCTTCAGGCCATTCATTCCTAGCCATGTCACATGGCTAATACTGGGGGAATGTCTACCTGATGCTACAAACATCCATCTTCAAGCTTTGGGGCACCTTACTGCCTCTACATTTGAACACTTTGTTGTCTCTCAAACACCGACTATCAACTGGATTTGCAACCACATTGATTTCATCACCATTACTTGTCCTCCATAACAGGTCTCATCCTCCTCCTCTTGTAGGCCATAGCACATGGTCTTTCCTACAAGTCAAAATTAGTGAAACAATTAGCAACATTGCATAATTATGAGATTCAATCAAATCACATTGACATTTCAAATGCAATAACAATTTCTTATGCATAATGACAGTGCACACAGTCATGTAACCACTCATGAAAATTTAGCATCTTAGCCAATGCTTTAGTACAATGCCCATCCATATCTCGACACACTTGGTAAATATCTGGATGCCTTCCTTCTCCACCTGATCATACCATCAGGAGTGTGCACATTCTTGGCATCTAGTGAAAGAGGTTTCATCCTAAACTAGCTCAATGAAGGGCTCATGGAAGGTCATGCGGCACTATGGGTTACTTACTCAACATCATATTCAACATCATGTGTAATATCCCAAATCCCGATATTTTCTAATTCTAAGCAAATGTGCTGATACAACCGGGGCATGCAAACTGCCATGCAAAATTCCCTATTTTATAGCAAAAATTAGGGTAAGGGTTTACAGGATAGAATGAACACTTACCATTGATAAGCTGGCTGGAGTGCTCCTGAGAGAGTATGCATGCATTAAGAGCTGAATCGGAGATGAACTGATATCTTTTGCTTCCGGTGATACCCCAGCAGCACGAACCCTAAATCAACTAAGGGTGATGTTTTCAGTGAAGGAGGTGTCCGATGAAGTTGCTGATTTGCAGGATTGATAGGCTTTCCGTGCTGGAGAGAATGCCTGGCACATGCGGAAATTCTGAGGTCTCTAGGCAGGCTAGCGAATTGTTCTAGAGGTGCAGCTGCTCATGTCCCCCTGATCCCGAAATGGCTGATAACTGCTTAGGATGAGCACGATCAGATCTGATAATCATCGGGTACTGGAGTAAGATGCCGATGATGAGAATGGTGCCTGCATTTCGAAGTAAAACTGAGATCTGAAGACCCAGCGAATGATTAGGGCTTTCTGGCTGAAAATCCCTAACGGCTGCACAAGTGCTCCTACAACAATCTCTGCCGTATACTGGATAACTATAAATGAATGGAAGAGCAAATGGTGAACCTGTATGGCTTACCCTGAATGAGACTAGGACAGATATCTCACTGTCGAAACCCCGCTAGCTGAAGACGTCGTCTCCAACCCCAACTGTTGTGCTGCTATTCAAGAGCTCCAAAATAATAATCATCAAAAGTGAGTCTCCTTTCACTTTACCTTCCTTTTATAACTTTCAACTGCGAAAACCCTAATCTTTGACCTAATTAGGTCACTTTATTTTCTAATTTGCAGTTGACTTGCATGCATGCGCATGAAGACTTAAATGAGTGCATGCATCATTAAATAATGCTTAGATGGCATGCATGATGGTGGCCTTTGGCCCCGGTGTCCCTTGACCTAATGATGATGCCCTAGATTTTCTATAGATGGCATCAGTCTTTAGATGATTCCCTAACTGTTAGTAACCGCTCGAACCCACAGGGATCACATAGGTTAGCGATTTTGGTCCTCAATGCCTAATCAGATGAGGACATTACAGTCCTCCCCGCTTGAGATTGCTTGTCCTCAAGCAACTGCAAACTGGGATGCTGCAATACCTGTTCACCTTCCCATGTGGCATCCTCTGGCGGTAGTTCCTTCCACTGAACCAAGTATTCCCTAATTACCCTGTTCCTGAGTTTCCTTTCTTTAGTCTGTATGATCCGTTCAGGAATCAGTATCAGCAGTCCTTCATCATCCAAGGGAGGTAATTTTGTTGATGGAGCAATGTGTTGCCCAAGGGTCTTTTTCAGGTTGGACACATGGAACACATTGTGAATTGTACTTTCCTGAGGTAGTTCTAGTTCATATGCCACCTCTCCCACCTTCCTGATTATTCTGTAGGGTCCATAGAAGCAAGGTTTTTACTTTTCTGCTCCTTTCTTCTTAAGCGAAGACTGTCTGTAAGGTTGGAGCCTTAAGTATACCAAATCCCCTATCTCAAAGCTCCGCTCAATCCTGTGTTTGTCTGCATTTAACTTCTACTGATTCTGGGATGTCTGTAAGTTTTCCTTCAAGATTTTAAGAATATCTTGACTGTCCTGTATCCAATCCTTTGCCTTAGGAGCCCTACTATCTCCAAATGCCAAGTCTGCATAGTCCAAGGCCTCATAGCCATATAATGCTTGAAAAGGAGTCATCCTAATAGACATGTGATAGGTAGTATTGTAGCAATACTCCCCTAAATGTAGCCATTTGATCCAGGTTCGCTGCTGCCCTGTTACATAGTTCCTCAGATATCCTTCAATCCACTTGTTGACTATTTTCGTTTGTCCATCGCTTTGGGGATGATAACTCGTGCTGGTAGCCAGTTTGGTCCCCACTAATCTGAATAGTTCCTGCCAGAAGGCACCTGTGAACCTGCTATCCCGATCATTGACAATGGTCTTAGGTAACCCGTGTAACCTGAAGACCTCCCTGAAGAATAACTCAGCTACTTGAGCTGCAGAGTAATCCGATGATATAGAAAAGAAATGTGCAAACTTGGTCAGTCTGTCAACTACTACATATAAACAATCTCGCCCTTGCACCTTGGGCAATCCTGTAATGAAGTCCATGGAGACGCTTTCCCACTTTTGTTCTGGAATTGGTAATGGCTGAAGCAACCCTGCTGGATGGATGTTCTCAATCTTGTTCTGTTGACAGATGCTACATTCCCGTACATGCTGCATAACTTCCCCCTTGAGGCCCTTCCATGAGAACCTCTCTCGGATCTGTCTGTAGGTCTTCAAGAAACCCTGATGTCCTGATAATGGAGAGTCATGTGCTGCCTGAATGATCTTTTTCCTCAACGTGGATTTTGGGACGAGGTATATCTTGTTCTTGTAATAGATGATGTCATCAACAATCTTGTACCTGTCATCCTGAATTTGTCCATGCAATAATTCGCAAACGAATTTATTTTTGGAGTATTCTACTAAGAGAAGTGCCCTCTAATCCGTGGATATACTCCTGAGAGATAGTGAGGCGAGACGCCTGGATAATGCATCAGCTCCTACATTATTCTTACCTTTTACATACTCGATCTCGAAATCGTAGTCTTGTACTTTGTGGACCCATTTTTGCTGGCACTAATTCGGTTCCTTCTGCTCCAAGAAATACTTGAGGCTGTTATGATATGTTTTGATTTTGAACTTACTGCCCACTAGGTACTATCTGAATTTTGTGAGAGCATGTAAGATGGCTAGCATCTCTTTGTCATATATGGAGTAGTGGCGCTCGTAGTTCTTCAGTTTATGGCTCTCAAATGCATTAGGGTGATGATTTTGCATCAATGCTGCTCCTAACCCTTCCCCTGAGGCATCACATTCTACTACAAAGGGTTGTGAGAAGTCCGGTAATGCTAAAACTAGATAGGAAGTCATAATAACTTTCATCTCCTCGAAAGTTTTCTGTGCTAAGTTTGTCCAGGTGAATGCTCCCTTCTTTGTGAGATTTGTGAGGGGTGCTGCAAATTGGGAGAATCCCTTAACGTACCGTCGGTAATAAGTGCACAGACCTAAGAAACCTCTCAATTCTATGACTGTTTTTGACGCGGGCCAGTCTCTGATAGCTCGGATTTTCTCCATGTCAACCTGTACTCCCTCCTCATTGATTATATGTCCTAAGTACAACATTTCCTTCATGCCAAATTCACACTTGGACATTTTCGCATAAAGCAAGTGTTCTTCTAGAATGCTCAGTACTTCGTCCAGGTGTTTCAGATGCTCTTCCCATTTTTGCTATAAATCAGGATGTCATCAAAGAATACTAGCAAAAACTTACATAGCTGAACTCTGAAGGTATGGTTCATGCATGACTGAAAAGTGGCTAGAGCATTGGTAAGTCCGAAGGGCATGACCGAAAGCTCATAGTGACCATAGTGACCGCGAAAAGCTGTTTTGGAGATGTCTTGGTCCCTTACTCTGATCTGATGGTACCCCGAGCGAAGATCAATCTTGGAGAAGTATTTGGCTCCTCGAAGTTCATCCATGAGTTCGTCAATTCTAGGGATGGGATACCTGTTCTTGATGGTCTTTTTGTTGAGTGCTCGATAGTCGATGCACATTCGTAGTGTACCATCCTTCTTCTTGACCAAGACTACTGAGGATGTGAAGGGGCTAGAACTGGGCCGAATATATCCAATCTCCAGTAATTCTTTGATTGTTTTCTCGATCTCATCCTTGTATCTTTTGGGATGCCAGTAAGGAGTGGTGATGACTGCTTGTGTCCCCTCCTCTAGCTCAATAATGTGTTCAAAGCCTCGGTCTGGCAGTCTACCTAATAAAAGGTCGCGAAAAACCTTTTCATGCTTCTGTAGCAAGGCCTGAATGTCACTTGGGTGTCGCGTGCTGGTTTTTGGGGGTTTCCTAAAGGTGACCAAACATTCTGCAGCCCATTCTATATCATCCTGTCGGAGTACTGCCTCCATTTTCTGTGATGAGACCGGTTTTGGGGGATAAGTGTTTATGCCCCTCAAAACTACCCGTTTGCCATCTGGCCCCTAGAATTCAATTTCCATTGCCCTGTAGTTTGTAGTGCATTTCCCTATGGAATAAAGCCACTGAACACCCAAAACTACATGAATATCCGATACATCTACTACATAGAAGGAATCTGTCATCTAATAGTTACCTAAGGTGACATTCAATTTTGGAATCCAGTAGTTGCACTCCATGCTGGAGTTCTCGGCTACTGCTACAGTGAATCCTTCGAACTTCTCGGTTTGAATACCTCTCTTGGCTACCCAAGTGGAGTTAATGAAATTGTGGGTTGCTCCCCCATAAATCAATACTCCTACTCTGTAACCCTGTACTACTCCTTTGACCCTGACAGTATGGAATCTTGGTACTCCGGATAATGTAGCAATGACTCCCTCTGGTGTATCACCCTGGTGTGATTCTTCCTTAGCTGCCTGTAGTTCTTCTGTGGCTTCCTGCTCATAGTCATCCTCATCACTGTCCGAATATACCTTGATGTAGTGAGCCTTCGCTTTCCTTGCACACCTGTGTCCTAGTACCCATGGTTCTTGACAAGTGAAACATAGTTTCTTCCTCGTCAAGTCTTTCCTAGTGTCCTTGTCTAACCATGTTTTCTTGGGAACATCTTGCTGGAAAGGTTTCTTGTCCTTGTCTCTAAAATGAAAGTTGGTTTTGAGCGGGAACTTGTTCTTGGGGACTGAATCCTGTAGATCTTTGGCTCTGCTAATGGCATCATGCAGAGTGGGGTTTGTAGGCTTTCACCCATCCTCGTAGTGGCTTTGTTAGGGCCTCAGTGAATAACATGGTCAACCTGCTCTCTGACACATCTGTTACCATGACCGCTATCCTCTGGAATTCTAAGATGAAGGCTTCTACATTACCTGTCTGTTTGAGTTGAACCAACTCCCTGAAATGTATCTCTGGATCCTTCCTATCAAACCGCTCCATGAGCTTCTGAGTGAACTCACCGTAGGAGTGTATGGTGTTGTGACCCAATGTCACCAATCCGTGGTACCACCACTCGTGAGCCTCTCCGTCCAGGTGGAGTGTAGCCAATTTAAAGGTATCCGTCTTTGTCATGGGATTGAGTTGGAAATAGGTATCCAACTTTTGAACCCATATCCTCGCCGATCCTCTGCGAGTCCCATCAAAGTTCGGGATGGTCAACCTGCCCAAGGTCTTCCACAACTCATAGTTGTGATTGAATCCCTTGTTGAAATTCCTGGGCCTGTTCCTACTCTTCATGTTGCGGAAATCCGAAAAAGACATGGCAGCATGAAACTCATCCCCTAAGTCTCTATATTCCTGCAAATAAGCCCCAAAAGGTTCGCTAGGTTCTACCTGCATGACTGGTATGCCTCACTTCTTGACTGGACCACCTACTGTATCTGTCAAGAAGTGAGGCATGGTAGGCCTGTTGGAAGGTCTGCTATATATGTGTGGTGTATTCTGTATATTAGTGTACGCAACCTTTCCATTGCTGCTTGTAGATCCTCGAACATAGCTCCAATACCACTGTAATATACCAAATCCCGATATTTTCTAATTCTAAGCAAATATGCTGATACAACCGGGCATGCAAACTGCCATGCAAAATTCCCTATTTTATAGCAAAAATTAGGGTTAGGGTTTGTACGATAGAATGAACACTTATCACTGATAAGCTGGCTGGACTGCTCTTGAGAGAGTATGCATGCAGCAAGAGCTGAATCAGAGATGAAATGATATCTTCTGCTTCCGGTGATACCCCAACAACACGAACCCTAGATCAACTAAGGGTGACGTTTTCAGTGAAGGAGGTGTCCGATGAAGCTGCTGAATTGCAGGACTGATAGGCTTCCCATGCCGGAGAAAATGCTTGGCACATGCGAAAATTCTGAGGTCTCTAGGCAGGGTAGCGAATTGTTCTAGAGGTGCAGCTGCTCATGCCCCCCCTGATCCCGAAATGGCTGATAACTGCTCAGGATGAGCACGATCGGATCTGATAATCACCGGGTACTGGAGTAAGATGCTGATGATGAGAATGGTGCCTGGATTTCGAAGTAAAAGTGAGATCTTAAGACCCAGCGAATGATTAGGGCTTTCTGGCTGAAAACCCCTTATGGCTGCACAAGTGCTCCTGCAACAATCTCTGCCGTATACTGGATAACTATAAATGAATGGAAGAGCAAATGGTGAACCTGTATGGCTTACCCAGAATGACACTAGGGCAGATATCTCACTGCTGAAACCCCGCTAGCTGAAGACGCCGTCTCCAACCCCAACTGCTGTGCTGCTATTCAAGAGCTCCAAAACAATAATCATCAAAAGTGAGTCTCCTTTCACTTTACCTTCCTTTTATAACTTTCAACTGCGAAAACCGTAATCTTTGACCTAATTAGGTCACTTTATTTTTTAATTTGCAGTTGACTTGCATGCATGCGCATGGAGACTTAAATGAGAGCATGCATCATTAAATAATGCTTAGATGGCATGCATGATGGTGGCCTTTGGCCTCGGTGGCCCTTCTTGAACTTATGATGATGCCCTAGATTTTCCATAGATGGCATCAGTCTTTAGATGATTCCCTAACTGTCAGTAGCCGCTCGAACCCACAGGAATCACATAGGTTAGCGGTTTTGGTCCTCAATGCCTAATCATATGAGGACATTACAATATGCACAACATGAGCCTACTGCTCATCGATCTCGGTCATATAAATGCATAAAAAGAACTGAATCATATGCTCACCATAAATCTATTGTTTAATACACAATTTTATGAATGCATTGCATAATCATGTCACAATATAATAGTCTTCCTTAATCTAGGAAATGGAATGTAGCAATCATAGTAAGAGATAGAGAGCCCTCCCTCCTATTCTCCAATCATTCCTATTGAGTCTATGCTTGAACTCTTTAATTCCTCTGCTGTCATAAAACTGTTGCTATAGGAGGGATGCTACACGAACTCACTTTTCTTCATAGTGTACGTAGTGACAATAACCACTTTTTGCTATCAATTTGGAGTGAGAATACCTGCTGAACAAGGAGAAACTGCTTGCTGCTCACAAACCCCTTAACACACCAGATTCATGGTCTTTATGCTGGGCTGCAAGTGCCTTCATGTAATTGCTATCAACCCTTTCAGAATATTGCCCTTGGATTCTTTAATTAAACTCCTATTTGAATCACATATTCGACAGGACACAAATGAGATACCAATGGGTAACAAGGCTCGAAACACACGAGATTTAATGATGTTCTTATATTAAATCAAATACATCCTGATCCACAGTCAACTTTGCTAAAATTGAATGGATATGGCATGCCTGCTCGAACAGAGCTCGGAGCGGCAAGTCCTCTGTATTTCCTTGTGCCATTACTCTGTACTAAAACCTCAGCAATTTTACAGACCCATCCCACCATAATTTTGTATTCACAACTCTGAAAGACTGTCTATTATATATGTATTAGTATTCACATAAAGAAGGGGGAGCAGGTCGAGTTTGATCAATGCTTGTCCTTCGTTACCTACCGCTCGAGTGCAGAAGTTTGTGGGTGGTCCCACGGTCGAGTGCGTCAACACCACCCTATCTTGCTCGGTCTTGCTATTTCGCTTTCATTGTTTGGCGGTTTAGACCTCTCCCCTAGAACAAAAAAAATCAGAAATCTTGAATACAGATCGACCCATCATCATCAGGCTACAAATGATCGAACCATGGACATGTTCATTTCGTTAAGTCACAGATTGAGTGGCTATCTGAGCCCACGTGAATGAAATAACATCTTCATTTTTTTTGGTAGCTCCAATGAAACTCAGTCCATTAATTCGTGACTCAACATACGTCTGCGAGTAAAAAACGACTCTAGTTGTTGAATTTGGCATCGAAGTGCCTTCATATACCAAAAAAAATCTTCACTGCTCCAGAAGTGTTATCACCAACCTTGTAGTTGCCTATGTGAGATGGATCCATGATGGATGGTAGAGGGACAAGCAAGTAAAGAGGTGGAACCAAGATTGCCTGGACTCCCAAATGGATGGTTGTCACGCCAATCGAAGAAGTTTTCACTTTATGTTATCTTTGCCCAAGACAACAATGGGGGAGACCCAAATCTACTCCCGACAGGAGAGACTAGACCTAGACACCAGATCAAATCAAATGGACTTGAGGTCGTAAGGTGCAAGGTGATGGAAACCCTAGATCTATGGATGACGTCACTAGGTGAACCAAGGCTTTGGATCAGGGTTTAGGAGATGTGATATTTGATCCAAGTTGGGATGTAGATGACTTATGAGGTAAATACTAGATCTGGGGTTTAAGGTACTAGCAAGAGGTGAAGATATGCACTGCCTTGGGAAACATGACCAATGTAGAACATGTGAGAACGAGATTGGGGCTATCTAGTACCAAGGGATAGACTCAAAGGAAGGTATGACAGTGTCAAAGTGAACGAGTCAGCTGGAGAAGACCAAAGCGCAAGGGAAAAGGCAAAAGAAGGGATAGCGCTAGGGTTGGAGATCAGTGCCTTTCAAATCTAGGGCAATGGAGTCTGTTTTTGCCCAGGATTGAAGGGGACCCACCTGTGCATAGACCCGATCTACAAACCCAAAAAGTGGTTTTGCAAAAAAAGATTAAATTTTGAGAAAAGAGCAACATGGGAGGTAGCGCTAGGGTTTGAAGATCAGTGTTTTTTAGATCTAGGGCAACAAAGTCACTTCTAGCTCAGCGTTGAGGAAGACCCACTTAGGGCATGACCTGATCTACGAAACGCAGAAATGGTTTGCCGAGAACCCAAGTGGATTGAGGCATAATATTTTTTGGTTGTTTATATTTAGGGTTTTGAGAAAAAAAATGGAAGTACCAATGCCAATGGATTGAGATCTTGGAATAAAAGCACTAACCTGTAGATCTTACCTGGAAAACCTTGTAGATGCTTTGATGATGATGATACGTACTATCCCGATGAATTTGAGAAGATTTGGGTGAGTTCTGTTACTGACTAGGCTGCACCTAGTTGCACTTTCAGTGAGCCGCCAATGACGAACAAGATACTTGTTCATATTTAGAGTTCAGAAGTCCTTTCAGGCCTTCATGGCCATTTTATTTTTTGTAACACATGTTCATACCAGTGTTCTCAAAACTGGACCGGAACCGGCTAAACCAGCCGGTCAACTCGGTTTTAGTAGATGGCTGGTCAGAATCGGGACATCTGGCCGTTTTGGGCCAGTTCGATACCGAACCGGCCGGGTTGGTCCCCAAACCGCCTGGTTCAGTATCGAATCGGTTCAAAACCGGTTTTTTCATCAAACTGGCCGGTCCGTACCGGTCTGTACGGAGGCTCAAAAAACTTTTTTTTTAAAATTTTTTGGAATGTTGGTTGGAGGGGATGTATCTGGACACCCAAAAGACACATCAATGTTAAGTCACAGACTCACAGTGCTATTTTGGTTCTATGTAGTATGATGTTGAACTCTTATATGCTATATACATGAGAAACTTTGCATATTTTGTGTATAATGGTTTGAAATCACATGGATGCACATGAATATTTAAAAAAAATTAAATTTTGAATATTTTATGTATTTTTGGTTGACCAGGTTTTTGATCCGGTTTTTTGCCTGGTTTTTGACCGGTTCGGTTTTTGTAACCTCGGTTCATACCCCCTTGGGGAAATTGTAAAAAATGTCCTAGCATTTAATTTTTTATAAAAGGCTCGGCTTCCCTCGACTTGAGCATCAAGCCGACTAGCCCAAAGTGTTTTTTCCCTTGGTTATTTTTGGTTGTTGAACAAACGACTAATAATTTCTGAGTTTTTCACTCGCACCTCCAACACGGAGATAGTCTTCTTGATGCTTCAGCCTAGGGAGGTTATTAGAGCCTTCGTGTTGGTGTTTTTCACCATGCTAGGCATTCGAATTGAGTTGTATGGACATGTACTAGCCCCCCCTAGAGTTTCGTCAGCTTCCGCAAAAAATAAAATTTCCTGTTTTTTAAGCCATTTTTTTAATGGTTTAATTAAAAAATTTCAAAATGTAATAAAAGTCAGATATGGAGTCCGTTTTTGACGTGGAGACACTCGTTTTCACACTGAGAGTGTCCACTTTACCCCACGAACCACTTTCTACATCAGTCGGGCAGTCGGAGCACCCTGTGAGGCATTATTGGGCTAAAAGTGCATCAAGATAGTATTTTAATGCTAAATTTGAACATATTGACACTAAAGTCAAAATATTAGAAGAAGTCCAAATCAATTAAAAATTGATTGGAGTGATATGGCATGGGTCCCCCTAACGCCCACGATCCTTTTCAACTTAAGTTTATTTTAAAATATAGTTTACATGGTGTGTGTGGAGCTCACGTGAGAAGGTTGGGTGATATAAACGAAAGGCTCACGCTAGCATTAGAAAAGGGGGTGGACCCCGTTTTAAGTTAAAGGTTTGAACATTCAAACTTTGGTATAATTCAAGGTTGGGTTATAATATAAGACAACGAGTGTATGAATGGAGGTTAATCACGTCGAGTCACCAAAGGAAAGATTCACGCTAAACAATTATTGCGCTAGCTTGGGAGTGGACCCCTCTTGGTATCCACGTCATTTAAACTTGGATACGATACAGTGATTTTACCATGAGGTAGAGCTTTAGTTCAAAGCGTCACTTGCATTAAGTTTTTGGATCCTAGTGAATTAGCACAGGTTAGAGGGTGCACCCACCTCTTCCCGTGGTATAAATTTGTTGACGTGGAAGTAAAAAATGTGAGATGGTCACAAGCTTGGCTCATGAGCGAATCAATCCATGTCCACATTTTGATGATGTTGGGTGAGCTTCAAATGCGAATCGAATCAAGAGTTAAGAGAAGCTACTAATTCATGCATTGATTGATTGGTGGGAAAAGCAAATCAGGAGATGGGATCGTGTCTCATGTGAAGATGTGACTCCACCTACTCAAGTGAACTCCAATGCTTCCCTTGAATCACTCCATTAATCCCACAAATCACTCTTATCAACTGAACTTCTTCTGCTAGTGCTGATGGTGCCCCCCTGGGCTTGTATTTGCTATAAATAAAGCCTGCTCTCCTCATTCAAACTAGTTGGAATGTACCGGGAAGAGCTTTGTTGAATGTAATCATTTGTTTATCTGAGAAATAAAAGAGACTTTGGAGGTCTACTTGTGTGGTGCTTTGTGAGTGGATGTATTATCATTGTGCTTTGTTGAGATAATACTTGCCGCATCCATTTTGCTTCCAATTTCTAGATCTAGCTTGCTTGAAGGACTGGTATCAGTTTTGCAAGGTGAATGAAGTTGTTTGTTTACGACTTCATTTTATTCAGTATGAATGTTTAGAGATGTGAAATTGAATATTTTTCATTTGTTTATGGACATTTTGATATTTTGATCTCTAAGTGTATATGCTGCTGGATTTGATCTTGTTTGTTGAGTTGTGTGAAGTGCAAGTCATCTTAGCTAGAGATAGAGAGGATCTTGTTTGATCTTTCTCATTTTGACATTTTTTTTGTTTACAGATAAAGTCCCTCGTTGCCCCACAATCAAAGCCTCAAGGATCATCTTGTTCTCTAAACTTCCCCTCTCTCCTTCTCAAATTTGTTTAAAAAAAATTATTTTTGGCCTGTATTCGAAAAGCAGTTGCAGATCTAAGCTTTTAAGTTCATTTTCATACATAGATTGTAATTACTTTTCATTATTAGATCTAGTTAAAGTTGAAAAAGAATAATTTTCTAGTATAGATCTACATTACCAAGTTCTTCTTGCTTCAAGTCATTTGCATTTACAAAATTTAAAGTCTTGATTAGTAAGATTGACTGCCAA
Source organism: Pseudotsuga menziesii (assembly GCA_001517045.1). NCBI lineage: Eukaryota > Viridiplantae > Streptophyta > Pinopsida > Pinales > Pinaceae > Pseudotsuga > Pseudotsuga menziesii. Next base: position 143,665 of record LPNX011054282.1, read on the forward strand.
GTTTAAGTTTCAGATCTACCATCTAAGTGCTCTAATTTGTTTGTTCTCCTTACGAAACAAACAAAGACCCTGAAAAAATAGCTTTCTAGCTCATTTTTTCAGTTGCTTCTACTTAGTTCATTTCAACTTTTTACTTAGAATTTTTTCAGCATACTTTGGTGGTTTTCCCAAAGCACGCTTAAAGTTTTTTTGGGCATATTCTATTAATGTTTGTTGGCTGTTTTTTGCAGGTTTAGGATAAAAGAGGAGGAGACTCTGGTGATTTTTTCGCAAAATCAAGCAAAAAGAAGACCAATGAAGCTCCCTCTTGCATAAAAATAATTTTTCCAATAAGTTGTAAGCCTTTGGATCCCAATTCGAGGACCAAAGTGCACTTTCTTCCACCGCATTGTAGAAGCAAAATAAAGTTTGTGTAAGCTCGTTAGAGCCTGGTCCCCATCCCCCTTGGGGGGATTTGTGTCGATGTCATTTCTCTATCTTCTTTATATGTTGTTACGATAGTTGTTTTTCTTTATCAATTTCATGCTTTATTTAAGTTTTGTAAGAGTAATCTGAATACTTACCCGCTGCGCTATACCGAAGTACCGTAAAGGAAAAGATTTGAGCGGTGTAGTAATTAAAAAAACTTCAATTTTATTTGCACTGCTGAGTTTAAATCAATCCAATCGTTGCTTTCTCGAGTACCCGAAAGGTGAAAGAGACTCTTCGGTCGTCATCTAAGAAACTCACTATTACGTCTCGAATAAAATAAACCAAGACTCCTTCCTTGTATGCTCTACACCGTTGCAACTTTTCTGATTAGTTGGTTGTATCAGAAAGGGATACGAGTTACTAGATTTAATAGGAAAATCCACATAAGTAGTTTTCTCGAGAACTTGGGAGGTTGCAAAGGGTAATCACTACAGAGTCAAGGGGCTACTCCAAGCAGGTTCATCCTTGCTCCATTGGACACTTGGTATCACCGCTTTAGCACTCAGTTCAAAGGGACTTGACTAGTTGGGCCAAACCCACAATTTACCCATTCCTTAATCAATTCACTTAATAATCTAAAATTTACCAACCGAGACATTGCAATACTTTCGCTGAGACTGCACTAGCAACCCACATTTGCAAGCACTCTCTTCATTTCGGGACTTGTCTATTCTTTTCTTTTTGGCATAAGTTAATCTCGCAATGTGTCATTGAATATTGTGTATCTAATTTGAGTTAAAGTGTTGCTAAGGTTAATCTTGTTGGCAGTGATTGGTAATCTTTAATTTCATCCATTTTATATTAAAACTCCTAGAATTAATTACTCCTCTCGTAGAGTAAAATCCCTAGATTTTACTTTTTATTAGGGTCCACCCCCCTTGGCTTCACTAGGAGTTGGCCTAGACAGAGGAGTTGAGTATCAGGTGACAGCACTTGGCTCGAGCTTGCCCCCAAGGTCGCGCCCAGTGGCTTGAAGATTTCTGCCATGTTGCCCGAGGTGCGAATTAGGTGGCAACTTTTTGGTGCCGTTGCCGGGGATAAATCTTTATATTCCCGGAATACGACTTTTGAGTTTTGTTTCTTGTTTTCGCTTTGTTTGATGAATGTTATAGTTTAATCAACTTAGATCATCTGGCGTCTCCACTACCTTTAATTTTACCAAGGCGTTCTACAAGAAGAAACTCTGAAGGCTTGCTTCAGTTCATTCCTGAGCCTGAAAAGGTTTACCATAGGAGGAAAAGCAAGCTAGCTTCTCGTAAGATCCTTGACGATCTTTCATCTGAGTCAATCTTGGATATTTGCTTGTTATTTGTTGATACTTCTCAATCAAATAATTTAAATTCACATAGTACCATGGGTACTTTATTTAAACCTTTGTATTATTCTGCCGTAATTGGGCGCCCTCATAACATCCCAGATAAAGCCATTGAGAAGGTTCCATCTTTTTATGGAAATGATGCTATAACTGCTAAGTCTCATTTGTTGGCTTTTTCATAGTGCTACAATAAATGGTGTCACAACGTCAACCATGAAGATGTAAAGATGAGGTTGTTTGCTTTATCTCTTGAAGAAGATGCCTTGGAATGGTTCACCTCCCTAGATGATGACGGTATCAAAACCTTCAAAGAATTTGAAACTGCATTCAATAAAAGATGGGGGGATAAGAAAGAGAAAAGGCACCTTTTGGCTGCCTTAACAAACACTAAAAAGAAGGAAAACGAAACCATAGAAGAGTTCAATAAAAACTTGAGAGATATGGTGGGAAGATGCCTGGCTGATATTAAACCATCAGATACCTCAATTCTAATATATTATATAGAAGCATTTGAGGGAGAAATGCGGTACCAACTTAGAGACAAAATACTTGACAACCTGAAGAAAGCCATGGAAATAGCTGAGAAGATTGACAGAAATATGCAATCTGCACGAAAGTCTAAGAGTCCAGGATCTGTTAGAGGCACCACTTCATCTTCCAAACCTCAGGATACCAGAGGAAAAACAGTAGAGCCTGAAGGAAAAGATGAAGGAAAGGAATCAATGAAATAAGTAGTTGACATGATGAAACAAATGATGATAAATTATACTTCCTAGATGAATGCAATGCAAAATAGGATAAATAACATGGAAAAAGTACAGGTTTCTCAAAATCATAAAAACTTTTAGCCTAGACAAAACCAGGAGTGGAAAAAGAAGTATCCTCCTTATGAGTAGAGACCTCCAAATCAACTTGAAACAAACAACATGGTGATTGATGAGGCTTCTCCCTATTGTCGGCCTTGTGATGAACTTCATGAAGAATCTACTTGTCCAAAATTCTGCTACGTTATGGAATAAGAACAAATGGAAATGAATAACTTTGTAGGACATCCGAAGGTCATGACTACATAAACGACGTAGGGCAAGTTCATCATATTTCAAAAGAAAAATGGAAGCAAGCCAAGGACTACAGTCAAGAAAAAGATAATGCTACTAAGATTTTTGGCGAAAAGCCTTCACCTGAACAGATTATGGAGAGGTCCAAAGGGGTGGTTTATCAGAAGAAGAAAAACATGATCCCAACCAAGTCAAGTTAGCATATGCCAAAGGTAAAAACTCCTCCCCCTCTAGATCTAAACATTGATTTGGGTAATTGGTTGTCAAGTGCTAAGATTTCTGTCCCTGTGATTGAGATCCTCAAAATTCCAAGTCAAAGAGATATTTTCATGAAAACCTTAGCAGAACCTAAGGAAAATATAGTTGAAAAATCTAAGGAAACAACTATTGAGAAACCTAAGGAGAAACTGGTCAACTCAAAGGAAAATGAGAAGAATAAACCTAAAGAAGATTTGTCCAAGAAACTGAGTAACTTTAATGAAGATGTCCCCATCATCTTGCATAGTAGGGATCCTAATAAAGAAGATCATCCTCCCTTCTACATTTCTTTGATTGCAAAGAACAAATTGTTGCACAATTGCATGCTTGATTTAGGTGCGTCATCAAACATCATGACTAGAAAAGTCATGGAATAGATGGGCTTAACTATGTCAAGGCCTTACCAAAATGTATGTGCCATGGATTCAAGGGAAATCGATGTTGTGGGTATAATTCTAAATTTTCCTGTCAAACTAGCAGCATACCCTGACATAGGTGTCACCATGGACATAGTGGTCATAGATGTTCCTAATGATGGGGAATGTTGTTGTCAAGAAAGTGGGCTGCCTCTCTAGGAGGATCTATTCAAATGGACTGGACTTATGCCATGATTCCTACTTCTGAAGATGCACATGTCAAATTAGATACAAAAAAGGAAAGAAAGTATCATGTTGAAGATCCAGATGAGCCAGATAATGAGTATATTTGTGAGACAGACAATCTTGGGAACCATGCAATCTATGCTAACTATCTTATACCCATTAGAGAAAAAGCTAATGACAAGGAGTTTGATCAGCTATGGAGAATGAGTTTTGATGGAGTTTGTTCCAAGGCTGGGAAAGGGGCAGGCATTGTTATAACTTCACCATCAAATAAAAAATTCAATTTTGCATACAGACTTGAGTTTGATGCATCTAATAATGTATCAAAGTATGAAGCACTATTGCTAGGACTTGGAATTGCTAAAGATATGGGAATTCATGTGCTCAATATCAAAGGTGATTCAGATATGATTATTTCTCAAGTCAAAGGAACATTTGCATGTAAAAGTGAAAGACTTAAGAAATGTAGGAATGTTGTGTGGGACACCTGGAATTATTTTCGGGCATTGAAAATTGTGGCCATCCCACGTTTTGAAAACCATGAAACAGACAAACTTGCTGTGGCAGCATCAACTTTGGAATTTTTTGAAGAAGTGGTCAAAGGAGATGGAAAATTTGAAATAAACTTCAGACCTTCAATACTAGATAACATAAATAATTGGTAGGTGTTTAAAGAGGATAGTTAGATTGTAAACGTCATCAACAACATGCATGAGTTTTTCAATTATCAGATAAATTTTCGGGATGAGAAAGATGCAGATATCAAAGAAGAAGATCAACCTATGAACAGCATCCCAAAGAATGCTATTGAATGGGAAAGTACTTTTGATAGGCAGGACAGATATAAGAAAAAGGAAATGGTAAAACCTACGGATTTCATAGAAATAAACATTGGTACTGATAAGGAACCAAGAAACATAAAAATTGGAAAAGGTACTTCTAAAATAGAAAGAAAGGACCTGGTTGATCTTGTAAAAAAATACAGAGATGTATTTGCCTTTACTTATGACGAGCTAAAAGCTTATTGGGATGATGTATTCCAACATACAATCCCATTAGGGCTTGAAGCTAAACCCTTTCGACAAAAACTTAGAAGGATAAATCCTAAGTTAGCACCCATGGTCCAAAAGGAGCTACAAAAGATGTTGGCTGCAGGCATTATTGCCCCAACAAGGCATTCATCATGGTGTTCAAACTTGGTCGTAGTCAGAAAAAAGAATGGACAACTGAGATTATGCATAGATTTTCGAAACTTAAATATCTAATGCATGAAAGACAATTACCTCTTACCGGATATGGAAACCTTGCTTCAAAGAGTAACGGGGTCAGGGATAATGTCTATGCTGGATGGTTTCTCAGGTTACTATCAGGTGCTTGTCAAGAAGGAAGACCAACACAAGACTAGGTTTACTTCACCTTGGGGAACATTTGAGTACTTAAGGATGCCCTTTGGTCTGTTGAATGCGGGTGCTACTTTCCAAAGAGCCATGGATTATGCCTTCAATGAGCTAATTGGAAAAATTATAGAAATCTATCAAGATGACCTTACAGTTTTTTCCAAGGAAAGATCAAATCACCTAACCCATCTCACGAAGGTTTTTGAAAGGTGTAGAATGTATGGCGTATATCTAAATCCCGCCAAGTCAGTACTAGGGGTTGATGAGGGTAAATTATCGGGACACATCGTTTCCAAAGATGGGGTCAAAATTTACTCGGAGAGGGTTGAGGCCATAAAAAGAGTCCTTTTGCCTACCAACAAGAAAGCCCTACAATCTTTTAATGGCCAAATAAACTTCATAAGAAAACTTAGCTGAGCTGATGAAACCTATGCAGAAGTTGCTTAAAAAGGATGTTAAGTTTGAGTGGGACCAAGAAGGAAAATAAGCTTTTGCATCCATAAAAGATTGTATCTCTAGGTCTTCTGTTCTGATAAGTCTTGATTACTCCAAAGACTTACAGATTTTCTCATTTTTATCAGAAGACACAATTGTCGAAGTTTTGTTGCAGAAGAACAAAGAGGGTCAGGGACAACCTATTCCATTCATGAGTAGATCCTTACAAAATTCTGAACTCAAGTACACTATCATGGAGAAACAATCCTATGCCCTTGTCAAATCTTTGAAACACTTCAGAACATATATAGGTTACTCCAAAGTGGTTGGCTATGTCCCTCACTCAGTAGTGAAGGATATCTTATCTCAACAAGATTACCTTGGTATAAGGGGAAAGTGGGTATAAAAGATCCCAAAATATGACTTGGAGATCAAACCCACTAAACTAATCAAGGGGCAGGGACTTGCCAAGATGATGACATAAGGAAATGAACAAGCCTTAGGTATGGTCTGTCAGAATAGTTCACCAACGTCATCCATTTTAACAGGAATTCAACATCTTCAACAATAACAATGGTATTTAGACATCATATTTTACCTCCTCAACCTAACATGTCCAGGGCATCTAGTTGGGCACAAGAGGTCACTAAGATTGCAAGCCACTAAGTATTGCCTCACATAGGAGGGATTGGGTTGGAAAAACCCGGATGGTTTCATACTTAGGTGTGTGGATGAAGAAGAATCTCAAAGACTCATGGAGGAGTTTCATTCAGGATTTTGTGGTGGCCACTTTGCAGCCAAAACCACAGCTCACAAGATCCTTAGAGCCGGATACTATTGGCCCTCTTTATTTATTGATGTGCACAAGTCTGTTAGGAATTGCTAGAAATTTCAACTGTTTACAGGAAAATAGAAACTCGCTGCATTACGCCTAAAGCCGGTAGTAATCTAGGCCCCTTTTTAGAAATGGGGCCTTGATTTCATTGGGAAATTTAAAGACAATTCAAGTAATGATTATACTTGGATTTTAACAACAACAGATTATTTTACTAAGTGGGTAGAGGCCATACCTACTAAAGCAACAACGGAGAAAGTGGTTATGGACTTCCTGGAAGACAAAATTATCACTAGATTTTGGGTGCCTGCTAAGATAACCACAGATAATGCCAAAGCCTTCAGTTCAGTAGCAATGTCTTTATTTTGCTTTAAATATGGCATTATCCTATCCCATTCCTCAAATTACTATCCCCAGGGAAATGGTCTTGCTGAGTCGAGCAATAAAAACTTGATGACCATCGTAAAAAAGATTGTTGGTGACAACAAGAAGGCATGGGATAGTAATATCAAGTTTGCACTTTGGGCAGATAGAATTACTAAGAAAAGTGCAACATGAAAATCTCTTTTCGAGTTGGTCTATGGCATGACTGTGACTTTGCCTATTCATCTTCAGTTATTAGTGTATCAGACTCTGCAAGATTCAGGTTCAGATCAGGATGACTTTCAGAGTAGAATAAATGAACTAATAGAGTTGAATGAGGTTAGAAGAAGGGCTGTTAATCAGAGTATTAAAAATCAGGATAAGGTTAAAATAAATTTTGACAAATCATCCAAACCAAGGGTTTTTCAGAAAGGAGACACAGTGTTACTTTGGGACAAACGGAGAAAAAAGCCGGGTAAGCATGGAAAATTTGATAGTTTATGGATGGGCCCTTACATCATTCATGATGTGGTGGGTGACAACTCTTTTTATCTCAGTGACATGGATGGGAAAAGCAGAGTCTGCCTGTCAACGGACAGATTTTGAAATTGTTTTTCAGTGAAAATATCTGATGCCCATGGGGGCATCTTTGTATCATCACTCTCTAAACCTCTCTTCGTATTTTATTTCTTAACTTAGTTCATTTTATGTATATTACTTTGTACATTATTTTCTGTATATTAGTTGTAAAAAATAAAGATTTTTGTATCGTATATTGCCGCTTATGTTGTTTCATTTGGTTATCTATATACATGTCATTGACTTATCCTAATTTTGGTGCAGGAATCGAAGATTCTAGGTTTCTCGTATGATCGATTTCCACGAGGTTCAGATCAATCACATGTCCAACAGTTGGAGCCAGATGTTGCTGACTAGGCTGCACCTAGTTGGACTTTCAGTGAGCCTCTAATGATGAACAAGATACTTGTTCATATTCAGAGATCAGAAGTCCTTTCAGGCCTTCATGGCCGTTTTATTTTGTGTAACACATGTTCATACCCCCTTGGGGAAATTGTAAAAAATGTCCTAGCATTTAATTTTTTATAAAAGGCTCAGCTTCCCAGACTTGAGCATCAAGCCGACTAGCCCAGAGTGTTTTTTCCCTTGGTTATTATTGGTTGTTGAACAAATGACTAATAATTTCTAAGTTTTTCACTCACACCTCCAAAGCTAGCGTAGTCAATTTGATGTTTTGCCCTAGGGAGGTTATTAGAGCCTTCGTGTCGGTGTTTTTCACTATGCTAGGCATTCGAATTGAGTCGTATGGACATGTACTAGGTCCCCCTAGAGTTTCGTCAGTTTCCGTAAAAAATAAATTTTCCTGTTTTTTAAGCCATTTTTTTAATGGTTTAATAAAAAAATTTCAAAATGTAATAAAAGTCAGATACAAAGTCCGTTTTTTACGTGGCGACACTCGTTACAATCAGAGTGTCCACTTTACCCCACAGACAGTTTCTATATCAGTCGGGCAGTCGGAGCACCCCGTGAGGCATTATTGGGCTAAAAGTGCGTCAAGATAGCATTTTAATGCTAAATTTGAACATATTGACACTAAAGTCAAAAAATTTAAAAGAAGTCAAAATCAATTAAAAATTGATTGGAGTGATATGGCATGGGTCCCCCTAATGCCCACGATCCTTCTCAACTCAAGTTTATTTTAAAATATAGTTTACATGGTGTGAGTGGAGCTCACGTGAGAAGGTTGGGTGATATAAAGGAAAGACTCACGTTAGCATTAGAAGAGAGGGTGGACCCTGTTTTAAGTTAAAGGTTTGAACATTCAAACTTTGGTATAATTCAAGGTTGGGTTATAATATAAGACAACTAGTGTATGAATGGAGGCTGATCACGTCGAGTCACCAAAGGAAAGATTCATGTAAACAATTATTGCGCCAGCTTGGGAGTGGACCCCTCTTGGTATCCATGTCATTTAAACTTGGATATGATACAAAAATTTTACCATGAGGCAGAGCTTTAGTTCAAAGCGTCACTTGCATTAAGTTTTTGGATCCTAGTGAATTAGCACAAGTTAGAGGGTGCACCCACCTCTTCCCGTGGTATCAATTTGTTGATGTGGAAGTAAAAAATGTGAGATGGTCACAAGCTCGGCTCATGAACGAATCAATCCATGTCCACGTTTTGATGATGTTGGATGAGGATTCAAATGCGAATCGAATCAAGAGTTAAGAGAAGCTACTAATTCACACATTGATTGATTGGTGGGAAAAGCAAATCAAGAGATGGGATCGTGTCTCATGTGAAGATGTGACGCCACCTACTCAAGTGAACTCCAATGCTTCCCTTGAATCACTCCATCAATCCCACAAATCACTCTTATCAACTGAACTTCTTCTGCCAGTGCTGATGGTGCCCCCCTGGACTTGTATTTGCTATAAATAAAGCCCGCTCTCCTCATTCAAACTAGTTGGAATGTATCGGGAAGAGCTTTGCTGAATGTAATCATTTGTTTATCTGAGAAATAAAAGAGACTTTGGAGGTCTACTTGTGTGGTGCTTTGTGAGTGGATGTATTATCATTGTGCTTTGTTGAGATAATACTTTGTCGGATCCATTTTGCTTCCAATTTCCAGATCTAGCTTGCTTGAAGGACTGGTATTGGTTTTGCAAGGTGAATGAAGTTGTTTGTTTACTACTTCATTTTATTCAGTATGAATGTTTACAGATGTGAGATTGAATATTTTTCATTTGTTTACGAACATTTTCATATTTTGATCTCTAAGTGTATATGCTGCTGGATTTGATCTTGTTTGTTGAGTTGTGTGAAGTGCAGGTCATCTTAGTTGGAGATAGAGAGGATCTTGTTTGATCTTTCTCATTTTGACATTTTTTTTGTTTACAGATAAAGTCCCTCGTTGCCCCACAATCAAAGCCTCAAGGATCATCTTGTTCTCTAAACTTCCCCTCTCTCCTTCTCAAATTTGTTTAAAAAATTTTATTTTTGTCCTTTATTCGAAAAGCAGTTGCAGATCTAAGGTTTTAAGTTCATTTTCATACATAGATCGTAATTACTTTTCATGATTAGATCTAGCTAAAGTTGAAAAAGAATAATTTTCTAGTATAGATCTACATTACCAAGTTCTTCTTGCTTCAAGTCATCTGCATTTACCAAATTTAAAGTCTTGATTAGTAAGATTGACTGTCAAGTTTAAGTTTTAGATTTAGCATCTAAGTGCTCTAGTTTTATTGTTCTCCTTACGAAACAAATAAAGACCCTAAAAAAATAGCTTTCTAGCTCATTTTTTCAGTTGCTTCTACTTAGTTCATTTCAGCTTTTTACTTGGAACTTTTTCGGCATACTTTGGTAGTTTTCCCAAAGCACTCTCAAAGTGTTTTTGGCCATATTCTATTAATGTTTGTTGGCAGTTTTTTGCAGGTTTACGATAAAAGAGGAGGAAAGTCTGGCGATTTTTTTGCAAAATCAAGCAAAAAGAAGACCACCTGAGCTCCCTCTTGCATAAAAATAATTTTTCCAATAAGTTGTAAGACTTTGGATCCCAATTTGAGGACCAAAGTGCACTTTCTTCCGCCGCATTGTAGAAGCAAAATAAAGTTTGTGTAGGCTCGATAGAGCCTGATCCCCATCCCCCCTGGGGGGATTTGTGTCGGTGTCATTTTTCTGTCTTCTTTATATGTTGTTATCGTAGTTGTTTTTCTTTTTCAATTTTATGCTTTATTTAAGTTTTGCAAGAGTAATCGGAATACTTACCCACTGCGCTATACTGAAGTACCACAAGGGAAAAGATTTGAGCAGTATAGTAATTAAAAAAGCTTCAATTTTATTTGCACTGCTGAGTTTAAATCAATCCGACTGATGCTTTCTCGAGTACCCGAAGGGTGAAAGAGAGTTTTCGGTCGTCATCTAAGAAGCTCGCTATTACGTCTCAAATAAAATAAACCAAGACTCCTTCCCCGTATGCTCTACACCGCTGCAGCTTGTCTGATTAGTTGGTTGTATTAGAAAGGGATACGAGTTATTAGATTTAATAGGAAAATCTACACAAGTAATTTTCTCGAGAGCTTGGGAGGTTCCAAATGGTAATCACTACAGAGTCAGGGGGCTACTCCGAGTAGGTTCATCCTCGCCCCATTGGAAACATGGTATTACTGCTTTAGCACTCAGTTTGAAGGGACTTGACTTGTTGGGCCAAACCCACAATTTACCCATTCCTTAATCAATTCAGTTAATAATCTAAAATTTACCAATCAAAACACTGCAATACTTTCACTGACTACACTAGCAACCCACATTTGCAAGCACTCTCTTCATCTCGCCACTGGTCTATTATTTTCTTACTGGCATAAGTTAATCTCGCAATGTGTCATTGTATATTGTGTATGTAATTTGAGTTAAAGTGTTGCTAAGGTTAATATTGTTGGTAGTGATTGGTAATCTTTAATTTCATCCATTTTATATTAAGAATCCTAGAATTAATTACTCCTCTCATAGAGTAGAAACCCTAGATTTTACTTTTTATTAGGGTCCACCCCCCTTGGCTTCACTAGGAGTTGGCCTAGATGGAGGAGTTGAGTATCGAGTGATAGCACTTGGCTCGAGCTTGCCCCCAAGGTCGCGCCCAGTGCCTTGAAGATATCTGCCACGTTACCTGATGTGTGAATTAGGCGGCAACAAGTTCTATGCCCAACGTTTTGCCCCAAGAAGCCACTGCGCCCTCTCTCATGCACACCAAATGTCAACCATATCAGATTTACTGTATCATGATAAAAAAACAAATGCTACAGAAAAATAACAAGATGAAATCATAGATCGCATTGATGCTAATGAAAACCCCCTAATACAAAATGTATCAGAGCCAAGGGAGTTGAGGAAGCCCTGCAAAAATGCCCAAGTTGAAGTCGCCCTCTTGTAGACAAGACAATGTTTCCCGAAAAAATATATACATCTCACAACAAATACCAGATGCAAAGGAGATCCAAAATTATGTACACGAAAAGTTTTTCTATTATCTAGATCCAAGAACCAAAGGCCCCTGACAAATGAGAAGCTCTCTCCTTTAAATAGGAATGAGAGAACGGAAATCCTAACCACTTTTCAAATGGGTAGCTGAGATTAAAAGATACAAATGTTCTAATCAACGGATGAGATGAGCTCAACATACAATACATGGATCAATGGCATAATATGATATAAAAGTGGACTAAATCACTCTAGGAGAGGGGATCCCACTCAACGAAAAATAAATGAAGCACATGGTGGGTCCAGGGAGTGTTAACTAACTCCCTTTGGGTGTCCCCATGGCACAATAAAAATAATATAATTTTTTAACTGTGAAATTGTGCCTCCTTGAGGAAATCGTGAGCCCCCAAACACTCTAGAAAATAATATAATATGCTTGAAAAATAGATGTGGGCCCATCCAAGTGCTGCAACTGCTGGAGAAGAAGTGGAAGACATCACCCTTGTCATCAAAACTCATCCCATGCCATTTCCTTGTCTCAATAGCCGGAATCGAATTCTTCAGTTGCCGTTTTAATTATTTTTTATCTGCCTCGGGAAATGTGAAGTGCCAAAAACTGCCTCCTAGGGTGCCTGCGTTATCCAACTGAGCCCACCAGTCTCTCTGGAAAAGGGGGAATATGGTAAAATCAAGTGGCTGGACCACCCCCTCCTCATACAGCGCCCTAGGAGAACCAACTATATCATCTCTTTGCTCAGATAGCCCCTCTAGTAAGGTAAAAATGCACCAGAATGGTACATTGAGCCACATCATCCCTGTAACTGAACGAAATTGAAAACAAGTTGTCTCATTGGACTCGGGGAGTCTAAATCCATCTAAGGTGCATATTGATACACCCTACAGATCTCTGCATGATCAAGAATATTATCCAATATGCCCAGACATATAAAAATAATGATCTATAAATGGTCAATAATATAACCCAGGCTAACATCCATCTGCTGCAAGTGTTTAAAGGTTAATACATGCTCTACAAATCATTCAAATAACAATTATAGCAAGTAGCAATCATTTCACTGGCGATCTATCAACCAAATACAAAGGGTTTCATTTATTAATTATAACTCAGACCAGACTTTCAAGACCATACTCACTTCATATCAGTGTAGTCAGACTCGGACTCGGTAAAAACTCGGCTGGCTTGGGACTCGGCAGACTCGGTGACTCGGATAAGACTTGGATAAGACTTGGTAAAGACTCGACAAACATGAAAAAAAAAAATTTATAGTAACTTGAAAAATAATTTATAAACATATATATTAAAAATTAAAATTTAATATATAAGCATATAACAATTCAAAAAATTGATAAAAAGACATGTCACATAGCAATGCATTTTAACGAGAAATGTTTTCACTTGAAATCACAAATTATAATTATTAATTACAAATTATAAAAACCATAAAATTATTAAAAAAAAAGATGATAAGAAAATTTCATTAATTAAGAACTATTAAAAAAATGGAAAAGCAAATTGTAAACAATACACTATCATCATCCTATCCTAACCACGAGCAATCACATTGTTTAACCAAACTACCGATGGTAGCGTCATCGCCTTACATTTATAAAATCCAAAGTATAGAAGTTCAATGAAAAATATTAAAAATTGAAAATGCTTAGACCAGTCACATCCTCAGTGCTTAGACCAGTGTTAGCGACCTTCCTCGGTGCACGCACACTCCAAAATTCCAAACACAGACAACTGATAAATTGATAATAGATAGGGGGAAAATGAGAACAACTCGAGGGAAGCGAAACTATTAAATGGGACGACATGGAGAGCGGTGTTATTTCGGGGGCTTATTCCCTCCCCGAGTTCCCTCCAAAACGCAAAAGCAACGGTCAAACAGTCAACAAACTTGCAAGTAAGTGACGAGTTCAGCGAGTAAATGACGAGTTCGGCGAGTGGCGAGTTTAATCTGCGAGTATGTCACGAGTACTTGTCTTGGTGGTCGCTCGGCAAGACTCGGTAATACTCGCGAGTATTCAAAGAGTCTGACTACACTGCTTCATATAGTTGTAATCAATTTGCTAGTGAAGGGTGAAGGCTAAAATTCAAAAGGCTACGCTGAAGGGTGACTACTAACTCAACATTGTGACACTTTGGATATGGAAAGGGGATACTCACTCTAGCATAGGCCGGACAAGCAACAACATAGGGGATGACAACGTCTCACAAATGGATAAGTTACGTTCAGAGTTGCTTATTCACCTTGACAAATGCTCACAGTCCAAATCAATACAAGTGAGGCCAGCAATCTTTAGATATAACTTTTAAGAACCATTGGTTTTAGGCCCTTTGATTTTCCATAGCCTTGGTCCGTGTATTTATTACACAGATTTTTATTATTGAGGCTTCATGCATTCATGTATTTTTAAAAACCCTACTTTTCATGAATGTTTTAAGGTATTCATTTCAATGTACTTGAAAGCCAATTTCATTAGGCTTGCCGTTCATTCATGTATGTTTGAAAACACTACTTTTCATGAATGGGGTTTTTATAAGATATTCATTCATTTCCAAATACATTGTATTGATGGCAACACTACTTGTTTCAGGTTTAGCCGACACAACCTAGGCAACTCAGAGCCAAGACACAAATAAACAGGGAAGCTGGTCCAACAAAGAGGCTCTAGTGGGGAAAGGTCCTCCATGCCACAAGTCAAGTAGTAAGTCGAGTCTGAAACACAACTGGAAGGGAATGGATGAGTGGAGATAGTGAATAATGAAACCAATACTATCAAGCCAAAGTATGGTGGGAATGACTATCTCTATTCTCTCTAAGGAGGGCAAAACCAATGAGTATGGGTGAAGAACTTCCAGGTCTAAGTAGGGACATACATACATAATATAAATACATCCAAGTCCACATATTTATATGACTGCCAGATCATGACATTAAATGCTAATACATGTCACAAAAATGAGTATTAAGAGCAATGATAACCATAACACAAGATAATATAAGTTGAGTTATAAACATGTAAATAATCCATTTGAACGAACATCTGTCCAATGAGAAAACACTGATGCAACTCGAGGCACTACTAACTGCTCTGCAATTGGCTAAATGATTACATCAGTCCTCAAATCTCAGTGTCCTGAGACTCAGTCATGGCATGGGAGAGTACTATAGTCCATCATCAAATAATGATCCATCATAGATGCTCATCTCAGCATCTCATATGTAAGGGAACTTGCTGAAAAGTGTACTAGAATCTGAAAAATAGAATATGGTATCCCGACTACTGTAGATGTGATAACATTTGGCTCCAGCTGGGACAAGTGTTTTGCTGAATACAACGCTTGAGAACCTCAGAATCTCTGGTCCCTGCACTCTGCTACTCGCATCCTTAATCCATCATTCCAGCTCTGCAACCGCTACCAAAATATCACTAGCTACCTGCAAAATGTCTAGAGCTATACCGAACTCACAAACCGGTCGTCAGAACACTCTATAGATAAAATAAAGTACTAAAACTGAAATGCATGAAACTGAAAAGCATAAAATAAATCTAATCTATAGCCATAACTTTTAAGAAAATTTGATTTGATTGTGCAAGAAAATGGCAGGAATTGAGGACTACACTAGGAGCTTTGAAAAGAAGCTTCAGGGAAAACACAAGCGTGTTAGGATTATTAATCCTCCTTTGTCCAATTTTGTCATATGTCTAAATCAGGAGTCATGTCTAAACCGGGAGTCCTTCCAGTATATTTTTAGTCACTAGCAACATTAGGTCCCCTTGGCCTAATTGGGGCACATGTTTCAGTTACTAAAGTGTGGGGAACAGTAATTGAGGCCTACTGCCATTGATTGCACTTGCATGCATCAATTTAGGAGCCTCCTAGAGCAATCCCAACAATTTAGGAGCCACTGGGAGTGCCGATACCAACCTTCATCAGTTGAGTTCAGTTAGTGACTAGTCAGGCTGAGGTAGGAGTCAGTTACATTAAGTTCTAGTCCTCTACATTCAGTTAGCGCTAGGTTTGCATGGTTGCATGCAGGAGAGGCACATTCCTCACCTACCACAGTCAGTTAGCCTTAGTTAACACTAAATTAGACACTTGAGTTGTGTTTTCGAACTCCGATGAACTCCGATAATGATTTAGACAAGGTCAGTTAACTATTGAGTCCTCCGATAATGATTTAGACAAGGTCTTAGTTCCTACAGTCAAGTAGAGCCTAATCAATTCGAATTTCTTCACGCGGATTCGAATTGCATGTGGCTATTTAGCCATTGTATTACATTGTAATTTATTATCTAATTACTTTATGATTAATGAAAGCATTCACAGTTGCAAGCCATTTTTGCACTTTTTGATTCTTCAATTATTGAGTAAATTGTGTGATCTATCTTGTGAGTTGTGTGTTTGTCCATAGATCTATGCGCTCAATTTAATATGGTATTAGAGCCTCGGCGGACAAGGCACTTCTCCTCCTCAGATCTCCAGCTGGATCATTTTTTTTGAGCAATTTGTTCCATTCCTACTCTACACCAGAAGCAGAATGTTTACCACTTAATACCCCAAGTTAAAGAATTGTTGATCAAGCTTGCTTGATCAATTATGCTGGGTGCGATGAAAACCTGAAATGTGCAGGTAGTTGACTTTATTTTGTCTGTTTGATTGTGTGATTTACAGTTCATCAGTTCTTCTCAGTGGATTCGCTACAAGTAGCTCATTCTCCTCACTGCATTCGCTACAGCAGCTAAATCTTCTTCACTGCATTCAAAATGGCCCATCCAATGGAGCAGCTCACTTCCTTCAACTGCCACTAGTGGAAGGAGGACATGGAGTCACTGCTTCGCACAAAGAAGCTCTACACACTCACAATGGAGTTAGAGGCAGAGCAAATTCTTAGCCAATTCTTAGCCATGACAAAGAAAAGTACTGGAATAGGCTTGATGAAGCCTATGGATGCTTGTCTTTCTCAATCTCTTGAGATCTTCTCTTACACATCAAGGGATTGAAGACTCCCAAAGGAAATTTGGGACAAGCTTGCCTCCTTATTTGATAAGCAGGATGAGATGAGGGTCCATCAGTTAGAGAATGAGCTCAACTCTCTTCATCCATCCAACTTTGGAACACTAAATGAATTCTTCACAAAATTCAAGAACCTGAGATTCTAGTTGAAGCTATGCAAGGTTGAGAAGGAGGATGATCAACTCATCCTTGCCATTCTCTCAAAACTCAGTGCAGACTACTCAGCCTTTGTATAAACTTTTCAAACAGTGAAGCTCACCACTCCAAATTGGAAGATGCCCACTCTTGATGCTTTCATTGAATCCCTCTCTCATGAGCAGGACAAGTTGATCCAAATGGGAATCATTCGATCTTCCATAGATCAAGCACTGGTTGCAGGAGGACCTAAGGTAGCGAATGATAAAGGGAAGCAAAGAGATGAGTCTGCTGTGAAGGAAGAGTAGTCAAATGAGCCTTCAGGTTCGAAGAGAAGCAAGAAGAATGGCAAAGGAAAGTCTCTTTGTTCCTACTGTGGAAGGGGCTTTCATCCAGAAAGCTCTTGTATGAGAAGACAACTTGATGAAATGACTCTTTTTCTGAAGAAACATAACATTATTGCACTTGCTAGCGTAAGGAAGGATGACCACACAGAAGACACAAAAGACATTGAAGATTACTTCGAAAGAGGTCATGCACTGAAGGCCAGCTGCTCAACAACACATGTCTCCCTCATTGATTCTGGAGCTTCCAATCATATGGTTGCATCCAAAGAATCATTCTCTTCTTTACAGTCTTTTGATGGTCCTAGTATTCAGCTGGGCAATAACAGTAAAGTTCAAACCAAAGGGAAGGGCTGTATCAAGCTTGAACATGGAAGGTTCAAAGATGTGCTCTATGTTCCCTCCCTAGCTTCAAACCTGTTATCTGTATACTAGATGACTCATACTGGCTCCCCAAAGCGAATGATCTTTGGTACTGATTCAGTGGAGATTACAGATATCTCTACTGGGAACATCATAGCGAAGGGTGTTGCAAATCATGCCTCCAAGGCATATGAGTTTTCACACTTCATGCCTTTTTCAGAACCAGTGCACTCTCAAAGGGAAGGTAAAAACATTCCGTCTCCTTCTTTTGCAGTTTCCACTAGTATTGCAGAACCGGTTGTATTAGTTCATGAGATTAAGATTCATTCATATTCAGATTCAGATTCAGTTCCTACTTCCAAGCAGGAAGCTAGGAAGATGACTGGAAATCCATCTGACATTTATAGGATAGAGAAGCTTGCGCTATGTCATGCAATCTTACCTCCTTCAAAGAGATGCAACAAATTGCCTGTAAGATGTCACATGGCAAGGTTTGATCAGTCACACTGCCTTCAGAAGAATAGAGTGGATCATACACCTCTTCAGCTAGAAAGAGGCAAAGGTTACATTCCTCCTTCCTTTTGTCAATGTTTTGGGAGAAGGAGAAATCTTCATGCCAGGCCCCAGAATACCTATGCATAGAACACCATGTTATCACATATATAGTAGCCAGGCTACCATATTCTATTTTTCAGATACAATACATTTTTCAGCCAGATCTCCTACATATCAGATGTTGAGATGAGCAGCTTTGATGGATCATTATGTTATCAGTGGACTATATTACTCTCCCATGTGAGGACTGAGTCTCAGGACACTCAGATTCGAGGACAGATGTAGCCATTCAGTCATTTGCAGAGCAGTTAGTGATGCCTAGATTGGTTCTAGTGTTTTCTCATTGGACAGATGATGGTTCAGATGGATTATTTGCATGGTTATGACTCGACATTTATTTTATTGTGTTATGGTTATCATTGCTCTTATACTCATCTTTGTGACATATACTAGCATTTAGTGTCATGATTTGGCGGTCATAAATATATGGACTTGGATGTATTTGTATTATGTATTGGTGGACTTGGATGTATTTGTATTATGTATTGGTGTCCCTACTTAGACTTGGAAGTTCGTGATCTATACTCATTGGTTTTACCTTCCCTAGGGAGAATAGAGGTAGTCATTCCCACCATTCTTTGGCTTGCTAGTGTTGGCTTCATCTTTCACTGTCTCCACCCATCCATTACCTTCCAGTTTTGTTTTTAACCCGACTTACTACTTGACTTATGGCATGGAGGACCTTTCCCTGCTAGAACCTTTGTTGGACAAACCTCCCTGTTTATAGTGTGTCTTGACTCTGAGTTGGTGACAGAACTTGCCTTTGGTGAGTTGGATTGTATGCCTAAATCATTTTGGTCGGTTGTCCCGATGTTTGGCACTGTGCAGAACTCCCCCTAGTCACTTGAGATGTTGTTGGCTAAAATTGAAAGCTTATGTACTACTTGTATTGGAAATGTTTATATATGCGCCCATGAAAAATGTAAATTCTAAAATGTGTTTTTTAACATATACAAGCAAAGGGCAAGAGCAATGAAATTCTAAAATACTCCGTGAAGGGTATAAGAAAAGGTCCCAAAAGCAATGGTTAAATATATGCTATATCCAAATATTGCTGACCTTATAAATTTGAATATGTCCTGGATGAAAGCTGCAGTTAGCTATCTTTTAAAGCACTGGTGAAGTCCCCAAAAGGTCATATAGGCCATGGAAATAAAATTGATGGTCCTAATGAACTTGGATCAAACTTGATGTAGACATGATGCCTAAGTTGAATAAGCACTCTCTAAACAACTCAACCATTTGTGAGGCACTGCCATTCCCTGTGTTGTTGTTTGTCCAGCATGTGGTTAGAGTGAGTATTCCCTTCCCATATCCAAAGTGTCATGATGTTAAGTTGGTAGTCATCCTTTACCCTAGCCTTGTCAATTTTAATTTTTAGCCTTCACCCTTCACTAGCAAATTGACTACAACTGCTACTTTACTTTACTTGATGTAATGGGTGACCTATGGTCTTAGTTACCAGGGCGTACAGATTGTCCAAGTTAGCATTCGGGGCGGGGGGGGGTTAGGATTATTAATCCTCCCTTGTTCAATTTGGTCATATCTCTAAATCAGTAGTCATGTCTAAATCGGGAGTCCTTACAGTCTATTTTTAGTCACTAGCACCATTGGGTCCACTTGGCCTAATTGGGGCACATGTTCCAGTTACTGAAGTGTGGGGAATAGTAATTGAGGCCTACTGCCACTGATTGCACTTGCATGCATCAGTTTAGGATCCTCCTAGATCAATCCCTACAATTTAGGAGCCACTGGGAGTGCCGATACCAACCTTGATCAATTGAGTTCAGTTAGTGACTAGTCAAGCTGAGTTAGAAGTCAGTTACATTAAGTTCTAGTACTCTACATTCAATTAGCGCTAGGTTTGCATGGCTGCATGCAGGAGAGGCACATTCCTCACCTACCACAGTCAGTTAGCCTTAGTTAACACTGAATTAGACACTTGGGTTGTGTTTAAGAACTCCGATGAACTCCAATAATGATTTAGACAAGGTCAGTTAACTATTGAGTCCTCCGATAATGATTTAGACAAGGTCTTAGTTACCTATAGTCAAGTAGAGTCTAATCAAATTGAATTTCCTCATGTGGATTCGAATTGCATGTGGCTATTTATCCATTGTATTACATTGTAATTTACTATCTACTTACTTTTTTATTAATGAAAGCATTCACAGTTGCAAGCCATTTTTGCATTGTTTCATTCTTCAATTGCCGAGTAAATTGTGTGATCTATCTTGTGAGTTGTGTGTTTGTCCATAGATATATGTGCTCAATTTAATAAAGCGGTGCTAGGCTAAAAGCTAAACTACTGCCCAAAAGAGGCTTATTCAGGTCCTACCTACTTTGACCAATTTAGACAAGTGTTAAGTAAAATCATAAATCCAATGCAACCACTTGCTGAACGAATCTATTGAGCTTTCTTTACAGTTAATGATACAACAAATCAAAGATGGCTCGTATGTAATGTGAATGAAAATTGAATCCATTATAACTTGTTGTTTGAAAATCAAAGAAGGATAACGGGAAATGAAATCATGCCAGGGATGAGATTGATTGTTGCAAACTTCTTCCATCCATAGATCGACAGGATCATAAAATTTATGCAAGTTTAAATTTGATGAAAGAAAAGAATACGATACATGATTCAGGCCATCATTGTTTCCCTCATCTTTCTGATTGGAACACTCAATCATACTCACACAGGGACAAATTAGAGATCAATAAACCAGAAATTGAGATTAACCCCATTTGTTGTTTAAAAAATGAGATAATATGGAAGTGGTCTTTATAGAGCTTTTCAATCACCCAATCAAAGAAATTAGCAACATTGAAAGCATTATGCACCAAGGATGAAAGGAGATGAAATGCTTTACCATTGACCACTTGGCACTTTCAAGACTCTGTACCGAAAATTTCGCATGACACCATACAAAAAGACTTCAAAAGCCAGGATGGGAGGGTGGATTGAGAAATTAGAACTTGATTTGCATCACCTAAATGTGCTAACACCAATCTTGTATGCGATATGGGACATTTGTTAAAGAAATTGGCAAGATTAGCAGTAACCTCCGAAGAACTAGACTCACTATGATTAAATTCCTCAACCAAATCACCTTAACCAAAAATCTGATGGGGAATAACAACAACATTTCAAGAATCATTCCTTGGAGGCTCTTGATGACTATTTGGACATAGATTCCAGTTCGAAAGATGTGAGAAAGAATGCTCTAGGTCAAGTTCGTTCACTAGTATATCATCATCATGTGGTTGTTCTTCTGTTGATTGTTCATTACATTCAACTGAGGATAAATTATCACCATCATTCATTTGATAAGGAAAAATATCAAAATGTTCATTTCTAACTTCCTTATCATCCTCACAAACTTGGTCTTCAACCACAATATGACCACATGATTGCTCCTCAATGGAAATTTGATTAATCTCAACCTTTTCTTCTTCTGTAGAGACATAATCAAAGTCTGAATCCAGATTCTGATAGCTTGAATTATCGTCAATTAGGCAATGACTATGGAGTTTCTCTTCTAAAGGCTCTATAATGGACTCACAAATGGAAGGCTCAACTATAGATGTTTCTTGATGTTGTTTGTTAGGTTGCCTTCCACGGATTAAATCCTAGATTTGCTCTGTGACTGCTTCAGGTAATAATAACAGAGTATCTCGTATGATTTGATTGATATCCCTCTTAGTTTCAGCATGAGGTTTTGGAACATTATTCTGAAAGTACTCTGTAACATTCTTATGGGTTGCAGGCACACACATAATTTGGAACATTTCAGGAGAGGAATGATCCAATTGAGAAAGCAAATTGTCAATATACTGATTATCAATTGCCCAATCATTGCTAGATTTACACTCTAAAGAATTATCAGTGTTCCTACCCCACTTATCTATTAACAGATCTGTGAACATGTCATACCCAGTGATGGATTTTGGAGCTAACTGATCAAACCATAGTTGAACATCCCCTTGCAACGATTCACCTAAGGCTCGCATATAAACATCTTCAATGTTCGCACCTCTAATTGCCATGTAATCCCAGAGAATATCCAAATGACTTTGAATAGATGTATCCTTATTTCCATTAAACTGGGGAAACCTCCTAGTGTAATCGTTTGGCATAGGATGAGGTGCCCCCGATATTTCGGAAAATTCAAAAGGACACTGTTTGTCTTGTTTTGTAAAAGCTCCGATTACTTGGCTATAAGGCCTTGACTGGGACTGACTTCTAGGTTCATGCCGACTTAGAAGTTTATCCGGGGTTGTCATGACAAAACTTGTATTACACTGATGAAGAGGATTACAAGGATCATTCACTTGATGCTTGCTTACTAGTTCACTCAGGATGGTTGGGAAATATGTATTGCATGGGTGAGGAAATTGGTGGGTATCATAAAGATTGTGATAACTAGATTCATACCCATAATCATGCTCGAGGTCATCCTCATACCTGTAGTCTGACCTCCATCTATCCCTTCCGTTTATTCGTCTTTTAGCTTCATTTATACTTTCATTTAATTCCTTCATGCGTCTGATAAATATATCTGAATTCATTATGACTTACGTGATGGGTTCGCTTCTCAGTGGAGTCGCGTTGTGGAGTCGTTAGGTGAACGAAATGTCGTGTTCACTAACATATGATGTCGTAGGAGAGGTAAGTGAACTTAATGCAGTGATTGTAAATATTTAAACATATAAAACACAATCACTGATATTAGGCCGGATGTGATATGAATGAAAGAAGATGTAAGTACATTCACAGACACTGAAGGTAAAATAGATGAACCAAGGTAAGCCTCTACCTCCTTGGCAACGGTGCCAAAATGTTATCACCAACCTTGTAGTTTCCTATGTGAGATGGATTCAGGATGGACGGTAGAGGGACAAGCAACTAAGGAGGTGGAACCAAGATTGCCTCGACTACCAAATGGATGGTTGTCACGCCAATTGAGGAAGTCTTCACTTTATGTTATCTTAGTCCAAGACAACAATGGGGGAGACCCAGATCTACTCCCGACAGGAGAGACTAGACTTAGACACTAAATCAGATCAAATGGACTTGAGGTATGTAACATGCAAGGTGATGGAAACCCTAGATCTATGGATGACATCACTAGGTGAAGCAAGGCTTTGGATCAGGGTTTAGGAGATATGAGATTTGATCCAAGTTGGGACACAGATGACTTATGAGGTAAATACTAGATTTGGGGTTTAAGGTACTAGCAAGAGATGAAGATATCCACACTTTGGGAAACATGACCAATGCAGAACAGGTGAGAACAAGATTGGGTCTATCTAGTACCAAGGGATAGACTCGAAGGAAGGTATGACAGTGTCAAAGCACCCGAGTCAGCTGGAGAAGACCAAAACACAAGGGAAAAAGGCAAAAGAAGGGATAGCGCTAGGGTTGGAGATTAGTGCCTTTCAGATCTAGGGCAATGGAGTCAGTTTCTGCCCAGCGTTGAAGGAGACCCACCTAGGTATAGATCCGATGTACAAACCCAAAAAGTGGTTTTGCCGGAAATGATCAAATTTTGAGAAAAGAGGCCAACCTGGGAGATAGCGCTAGGGTTTGAAGATCAATGTTTTTTACATCTAGGGCAGCAAAGTCAATTCTAGCTCATTGTTGAGGAAGACCCACTTAGGGCATGACCTGATCTACGAAACCCAGAAATGGTTTGCCGAGAACTCAAGGGGATTGAGCCATAATATTTTTTGGTTTTTTATATTTAGGGTTTTGAGAAAAGAAATGGAAGTACTAATGCCCATGGATTGAGATCTTGGAAGAAAAGCACTAACCTGTAGATCTTACCTGGAAAACCCTGTAGATGCCTTGATGATGATGATCCCTACTATCCCGATCAATTTGAGAAGATTTGGGTGAGTTCTATGCCCAACGTTTTGCCCCAAGAAGCCATTGCGCCCTCTCTCCTGCACAAAAAACGTCAACCATATCAGATTTGCTGCATCATGAGAAAAAAACAAATGCTACAGAAAAATAGCAAGATGAAATCATAGATTGCATTGATGCTAATGAAAACCTCGTGATACAAAATGCATCCAAGCCAAGCGAGTTGAGGAAGCCCTGCAAAAACGCGCAAGTTGAAGTCGCCCTCCTGTAGACAAGACAATGTTTCCCGAAAAATATATAGATCTCACAACAAATACCCAAATGCTAGGAAGGAAAAGATTTTCCAGTCACCATTGAAGAACACCAGATGCAAAGGAGGTCCAAAAATATCCACAAGAAAAGTTTTTCTATTATCCAGATCTAAGAGCCAAAGACCCCTTACAAATGAGAAGCTCTCTCATTTAAATAGGAATGAGAGAACCAAAATCCTAACCACTTTTCAAATGGGTGGCTAAGATTAAAAGATACAAATGTTCTAATCAACGGTTGAGATGAGCTCAACATACAATACATGGATCAATACCATAATATAATATAAAAGTGGACTAAATCACCCTACGAGAGGGGATCCCACTCAACAAAAAATAAATGAAGCACATGGTGGGTCCAGGGAGTGTTAACTAACTCCCTTTGGGTGTCCCCATGGCACAATAAAAGTAATATAATTTTTTAATCGTGAAATTGTGCCTCGAGGAAATCTTGAGCCTCCAAAAGCTCCGGAAAATAATATAATATGCTCGAAAAATAGATGTGGGCCCATCCAAGTGCTGTAATTGCTGGAGAAGAAGTGGAAGACATCACCCTCGTCATCAGAACTCGTCCCATGCCATTTCCTTTCCTCAGTAGCCCAAATCGAATTCTTCAGTAGCCATTTTAATTGTTTTTTATCTGCCTCGGGAAATGTGAAGTGCCAAAAATTGCCTCCTAGGATGCCTACGTTATCCAACTGATCCTACCAGCCTCTCTGGGAGGGGGTAATATGGTAAAATCAAGTGGATGGACCACCCCCTCCTCATAGAGCACCCTAGGAGAACCAAATAAATCATGTCTCTGCTTAGACAGGCCCTCCTACAAGGTAAAAATGCACCAGAATGGTACACTGATCCAGATCATCCCTGTAACTGCTCGGAACTGAAAACAAGTTGTCTCATTGGACTCAGGGAAACTAAATCCATCTAAGGTGCATACTCATACACCCTACAGATCTCTGCATGATCAAGAATAATATCCAATATGCCCAGACATATAAAAATAATGATCTGTAAATGGTCAATAATATAACCCAGGCTAACATCCATCTGCTGCAAGTGTTTAAAGGTTAATATATGCTCTATAAATCATTCAAATAACAATTATAACAAGTAGCAATCATTTCACTGGCGATCTATCAACCAAATACAAATGGTTTCATTTATTAATTATAACTCAGACCAGATTTTCAAGACCATACTCACTTCATAGTTGTAATCAATTTGCTAGTGAAGGGTGAAGGCTAAAATTCAAAAGGCTAGGCTGAAGGGTGACTACTAACTCAACATTGTGACACTTTGGATATGGAAAGGGGATACTCACTCTAGCATAGGCCGGACAAGCAACAACACAGGGGATGGTAGTGTCTCACAAATGGATAAGTTACGTTCAGAGGTGCTTATTCATCTTGACAAATGCTCATAATCCAAATCAATACAAGTGAGGCTAGCAATCTTTGGATATAACTTTTAAGAACCATTGCTTTTTGGGCCTTTGATTTTCCATAGCCTTGGTCCATGTATTTATTACACAGATTTTTATTATTGAGGCTTCATGCATTCATGTATGTTTAAAAACACTACTTTTCATGAATGTTTTAAGATATTCATTTCAATGTACTTGAAAGCCAATTTCATTAGGCTTTCCATTCATTCATGTATGTTTAAAAACACTACTTTTCATGAATGGGGTTTTTATAAGATATTCATTCATTTCCAAATACGGTGTATTGATGGCAGCGCTACTTGTTTCAGGTTTAGCCAACACAACCTAGGCAACTCAGAGCCAAGACACAAATAAACAGGGAAGCTTGTCCAAGAAAGAGGCTCTAGTGGGGAAAGGTCCTCCATGCCATAAGTCAAGTAGTAAGTCGGGTTGGAAACACAACTGGAAGGTAATGGATGAGTGGAGATAGTGAATAATGAAACCACCACTAGCAAGCTGAAGTATGGTGGGAATGACTACCTCTATTCTCCCTAAGGAGGGTAAAACCAATGAGTATGGGTGAAGAACTTCCAGGTCTAAGTAGGGACATACATACATAATATAAATACATCCAAGTCCACATATTTATATGACCACCAGATCATGACATTAAATGCTAATACATGTCACAAAAATGAGTATTAAGAGCAATGATAACCATAACACAAGATAATATAAGCTGAGTCATAAACATGTAAATAATCCATTTGAACCAACATTTGTCCAATGAGAAAATACTCATGCAACTCTGGGCACTACTAACTGCTCTGCAACTGGCTAAATGATTACATCAGTCCTCAAATCTGAGTGTCCTGAGACTCAGTCATGGCATGGGAGAGTACTATAGTCCATCATCAAATAATGATCTATCATAGATGCTCATCTCAGCATCTCATATGTAAGGGAACTGGCTGAAAAGTGTACTAGAATCTGAAAAATAGAAAATGTAGCCCGACTACTATATATGTGATAACAGGAAGTTTTCAACCTTTTGTGAATTCATCACTTTGATTCTTGTTTGCATAGGCATTGTTCACATTGGAGTCCAGAGTAATTGTAGGTTTCTCTACCAGTGATCAGAACTGCCCCCTAATAGACTATCAACACGAGTGATATTGGACCTGCTAACAAAAAAAAATGATTGAGAATGCAACGATGGCTCCACAACTTTTAATACCTGTGGGTTTGATAAGTAGGCGACCCAATTCGTTAGCATCCGTCTTCACAATATCTCTAGTTCAATCTCGTTAGCTTGAAAAAATATGGCCCAAAAACAACAATTGAGACTATGAAACATTCTAAGTTGTAGAAGATTTGGCCTTAGCATAGTTAAACTGGGTTCTAAATCATCATGCCGCTTATTAGCAGGGTATTGCTGCTATTTTGGGAATCTACAAATCTACGCCACTTCTTGTACATTGGTTTCTTTTACTACACCGGCTCTGATACCATGTTGATTTTTCATATATTTCACAATAGATAAATTTTCTCGTATGATTATTTATAGATTTCCGTCATAGAGCAATTTATACAGTGAAATATTCAGCCATAAATATATGCAGTAAAACACAAGGATCCAATGAGGACAATCGAGCACAAGAGACACAGATTTATCCTAGGAAAACCCTAACTCGGGAAAAACCCAGCCAACCTTTCTTAGAAGAATTATGTTAAAAAATCCAAGTAGAATCAAACCATGAATGAATTTAGGTCTTCCTCATGACAAAACCTAGAAACATGAATCATTAGGAAACCCTAGCGTAGATATTGCAAACGAGCAAACCCTTCTTGTGCCAAAGATGAGAGATAAGAATAAAAAAAAAGAGATAATGCAAATGAGAAATAAGACCTCTTCTTTTTGTACTAAGGGAATCAACAACTGGGGACTGGGCCCGTACTTGGGTGACACAATGTCTAGGGATCCAATCCTGCTACCACTATACCCCTAGGTGCATCCACAGGGCCTAGACCATGGCGCACGAGTAAGATTAGGGGGGGGATCTGAACATGAGACCTTCCATTTACAACTTAATGCCTTTACCACTTGCTCTGCCCCCCCACAATAGGAAGTCTTATTTATATTAATCCATTGCTTTACATTTGGGTCCTCTTTTCATTTCTTTACAATTTCATTTCGGGTCCAGGCCGACCCACATCATGTACCCACATTGTACCCACTTAGTACATATCACTGGAGTCTTCTTCCACATTCAGTGGTGATGTACTGGCTTCTAGAGCATCTTCATTCTTCTAAAAAGGTTGTCATGCAGGAATACTTCACACAGCTACAAAACAACGACATAGATTGCTTCCTTCTTGGTCCTGATTAATTTGTTGAGAATCAAACTCATTTAAACAATTAAAAAAATTAAGAATATGCTGATTATTCTCAAATACCTGCCAAATGCCAATTTTATTGGGAATAGATGGTCAAAAAATCACCTCAATTTGATAGTTAGCAAAAGTTTCTATCATGCATGGTTCAAAGTTAATAGCTAACCCTGCTAAAGCATTGACTTGCTGATTTTTACTTTGCGGGACAACAACAATATCAATAGCGTCAAATAACTTAATCTCATCCAACACAGCATGTCAGTATTGTTTTGAGCGAGAATTTTTTGCCTCACAATGCTTCCAATCTTAATAGACAATTAGATTTGAGTCACTCATGACTTTTACTGCTTTGATCCTGAGCAACCTTGCCTGCTTCAAATCCAACAGCAAGGCTTCATATTCGACCACATTATTAGTTGCATGAATTCCAAGCTAAAAAAGTAAGAAAGTATTTACCATATGGTGAAATAAAAATTACCCCAAAACCTGCCCCATATCTGGAACAAGCACCATCAAAGTGCATCTTCCAGAGGCCCTCAAAGCAATTTTGCTGCTGTAAAAAACAACTTTCTCATTTGCTAGTTCATTGGTAGCCATGACCACATAAGCACCTAGATAAGGTTCAACATAAAGAGGTTCATTATAGACCTGTCCAGGGTCGTCAACATTATGTAATAATTGTTGTTCTCAGTGCAATTTGACCCCCGGTAAGAAAAAAGTTGAAATACATAAAATAACATATTTACTTCAATATGTTTTTTGTATGTATTTCGAGTTTTTGGGGTCTGTCAAAAGTATACTGAGTGAGTACTCGTTGGATGTGGAGTTTAATTCTGCATCCAACAAGTGCTCACATTCAAAATTTGAGTAAACCTACAAGGAGATAAGTTTTTAATATGATAGGAAAAAATGATTTTGTTTTCTCGTTTCCTTAAAAAGTTTATAACTGAGGTCCATTGTAGACCTCAAAATTCCTCTAATAAGATGCATGACCGTTGGTGGGTGTTTGACAGCGTCGAGAAAGTGTTGTGGGGTTTGGGACATCAGTGTCTTTGCTCTTAGTTTCCTCCTGTAAGCATTCATGTGCCTCCTCCCTAACAAACCTCTTGATCTTCACCCTTCACCATTTAATTTTAGTAGACACAAACATCCAGGGAAAATTTTAGATGCTAAATTTCAACCATGGGCTAATTTTCCATGGAATTTCCCAAAAAATATTTTCCATTTTTCATTTTTTTTCTAAAGTGATTTGCCCAAATTCTATAGAATAAAAGTATATTGCTCTAAAAATACCTAAAATTTTCTAGAAACTAGATAAAATTCTTAGTAACTTGAATATTTTTTATGAAAATATCACCAAACATTTTATGGTTCACATTTTGAGAAATAGCAAGATTCATAATGGTTTCTACACTTTAAAATAATTATAGATCCTTAAAATTTTCCATGAAGACATCTATGTAAATCCAGACCATTAGACAGCAAATGTGCAATGTTTGCTCATGTATATAGCATCTAAGGGTGAATATAGCAAAATGGATCTAAGTGTGCTGCATATTTGAAACACAATACATTAACACTAGGGCTCTAAATGGTCTCTAGAGTCCAAGTAACATGATGCTACCAAAAGTAAGTACACATCATCAAAACCATCCCCTATATAGGGATCCTCATCATCAATAGCACCCTTTGCCTCCTCCTTTGGCGTCTTACTTGATCCTCCAAGGACATTATTACTAGGGCTTAATGCTATTTGTGGATTCAAATCCATCCACCCAGTTGTTTCTCAAGTCAACAACCTTTAGTTTTGATTAAATTGGTTGTGTTAAAATGACGTAGAAAGCTTGACATGCCAAATCAGTGGTTTTGGCTTGAGTTGAAGGGTACAAAGAAAGCTTGGTGCTCTTGATTAAATGGAAATCCCATACCCTAGTATTTAATCACTTCGGAGTCCAGTTCTATAGTGGGAGCGCTTGCAAAACCCCTGCTCTCTATACCTCTTTCTTTTGTTTTTCTTTTTGCTCTTTTCTCTTTTCTTATCGTTTAGTTGTCTAATAATTGAAAGGTGCTGGCCTTTGTTCCCATTTAGGCACTAGTGATGAGATGGTCTTAGCTAAGCTGCCAACCACTGCCCATAGGTGTGATGGAGTTTCCATAATAATGCTTATTTAGAGAAAATAGGTTTAACCTCTTAATTCAAGGAGTACCTGCCCTTCCAGCCACCAACCAATTTCAAGGATAGGAGAACTTGTTTCAAGTCACAGGAGCACACTTTTGACAACTATGCCAACCTTAGCTTGCACCCAACCCGCAAGAATTTACAAGTAGGATGGGATATGAGGTCAGATGGCTGTAATTCTAGGCTTAGAGTCAATCATAGGGACTGATCCGACAGGAATCACACAAGGCTTTAGAAAACCAACTCTCCTAGGTTCAGAGTCAAACATCGGCTGTAACTGGCTAGAGAAGCTAAGTCTTTGGATAATTCTTTCGCACGCATCAGAACTGAGACACCAGGGGACAACATGGAGGCCATCCTAATAAAGCGTTCACAAAGGGGAGGTCCTTGAGTCACTTAGTCATATCTAGATCAATTTGTTTGTTCAACAAGAAAGGGTGAGGTAAATTGAGTATGGAAATGTCAAAAGATGGAACAAAGGGTAAGGGTGTGATCCATGCAACGATCTAGAGGCTATCCCAAATAAGGGTATGTATATAAAACAAAAACTACTTTTGAATGCCATGCTATACAAAAATCCTACTCACCATGCTCATTAGAAGATTACAAGGGTAAAATAAAATTTACATCCAGTCAGTCAGTCAATACAAACCATATATTCCATAAATAACATCCTCTAGTCAATGTATTTGATATAAAACTGAAATACAAGGATCCATCATAAGGCATAATACAAGTGGCAACCAATAACCAAGCTCAGAAATCTCAAGGCATCAGTGCTCTGCAACACTGCCTTGCTCAACAAAAACTGAACTGTCTCTAATATGCTCTGGCAAAAATGAGGTATAGCACCCCATACAACAGGTGGTATAGCATTTGTCTCCATGGGGGACAAGTACTCTGAGGGAGAGACTGCTTGAGAACCACATAATCTCTGGTTCACAACATCTATCAACAACCAAAACACCTGCAAAAAACGAAACCTATACCCCTCTCATAGACCAGTCGTCAGTAAATATAAATAAAATAAAAACTAAAATATCTGAAAGACAGAAGTAAAAGTGCTAAAAATTTCTAACAAATAACATAAATAAAATCTAAACTAAGCAAACTGAAAACTCCCACATGATTAAAAATGTTAAAAGCAAAGTCAAGAAAACAAAATCTAAATCTAATGTTTAAATGTGAACTTGTTTATTCTAACTACTCTAAGCTAACTAGTGAAGACAAATGCAAAGTGAAATAAAAAATCCAATGTTACCTTTCACTCAATGGATCAATTGCTTTTACTGTATGGTTGATGGTAAAACAAGTCAATGATAGATTATAGATTAAATAATAAAAAATCAAGGATTGAATGAGGAACACTTTCAACATTAGATGAATTATTTTTAGAACTATCTAAGAGTCTTGCATAATTATTCAGAGATTGATCTCCGATTGAGAAATTTTCTAAATAAAACTGGTTTTGATGAGGTTGATTCTCAACCATATCATCATATGGATAGGTTAGGCCTCTCTTTAATGCTCTTTTCTTTAAGCCCATCAGAGGATGAGTTAGGCGTTTCTTTAAGGTCATTAAGCTTATCATGGCTTTCCCAAGCGTCAGATATGTCCAAGTGATGATTCATACCTTCTTCAGGAAGTGAAGATAAAGCGTTTAGAATGATCCTTTGCAGATCTCTTTCGATTTCTGCTTGGGGTTTGAAAGAATTATTTTCGAGATACTCTGTAACTTCCCTATTTATTGAATGTTCATTCACCAGTTGAGTCACAGAAACTTGAATAGTTACCTTGGGAGAAACACATCCGATTGGCAAGGGGGATCATCAACCAGTTTATTATTACGATCCCGATCACCCTCATCAAATTGATTTTCAACCACATAATGATCACACGGTTGACCTTCAAAACATGGCTGAATATTTCCCCTCGTCTACCTAAGAAGTCAGATTCAAAATGATCATACCCTGTGATACTTCCAGCTCTAAGATTTACGTACCTGTGGCGGACTTCCCCTTCTAAAGTAGCAGCAAGTAATTTCATACAAATGTCTCGTGCTCTATATAGATTTCCATGATGACATCCCGAAACTGATCAAGGTGCATAGCAGTAGATTCCTCATTATCTCCGCTGAAGGTAGGTAACCTTCTATATGCTCTATTGAGGACTTCATTTGAATATTTGATAAATCAAGAGGACTTTTTGATCATCTACTTCTGCCACAATGCCTTGGTTGGGGTTAATTTATAGATTCATGTTTACTCACTAGCTCGCTTAAGGTATTTTTTTTTGAGAGATTCTTATATTTACAAGGTCATATTTACAATCATACCCACTCAGGGATTTGAATCCGGGTCTCCATGTTAATACAAGCCCAATCACCTCAATGCTGATAGACCACATTCTTGTACAGCTACTTCAAAAGGTTCTACATTAGACTGATAAGGAAAAACATGGGGATCGTATGTTCTTGATAGTCCGTTTCATACCCATAACTACATTCCAATTCATCCTCATATTGCGTTGATGATTTCTACTCAGCATCAGCCTCCTTTAAAACCCTAGTCATTCTCAAATTTCGGATTAAGCCATTTAAGGCTTGAGAAAAGAAGAGGAACACATCTGAACTCATTGTGCTTCTTTGATTTCAGATTCCCCAGTGGAGTCTCTATATGGGTTTGCCATGGAGTTGCTAGATGAAGACTCTTCACCAAATTGATTTGTCGTTATATACTAAAGAACTCCTTGCTCCCCGACAATGGTGCCAAAAATGTTGTCACATGATTTGATGATCTAAGTGTTTGTAGAGAATAAACAATCGCTAGACTGGTGAAACCTCGGGACTCTGCCCTGAAGTGTCACACAGCCAGGGTCCCCTCTCTTTAGGTTTCCTAGGTCCACTAAGGCAGACCCAGACTAACCACAGGAAGTGTCCCCATTCAGACTTTCCCGGATACTTGCCGGTGAGACCAGTGTTCACACAATACTTGTACGACCTATTTAGCTAAAATAGAGGTGTTTAAGAAAATTACAAATCTGAAAATGGCACCCCTTAGGAAAAAGACAATGGGGTCTTGAGTTTGGTAAATGTCAAATGTAACCTTAAAGACCTAGGCTTCCTCACTGCTCTCAATGATTGCAAGATAATTTAGGAAGCTGGTTTTGGAAAAGGGACAGTAATGAATTAATCTCAGGCTGAATGGTTAAGCTTACCCACCCAATGTTTGACAGTCTGGACATAAGGGAGATGGGGCAGAAATTTAATTATGCCTATGTCTGAAAATTAATGTCACTTATATGGCTGAGATGTCGAGATACAAATGTCCAACATTTGGTTAAATTTGAGCTGAAGTTGGTTGAGGTTAATGTGTGTTGGGTTCTTGTGAATTAGGCTCAACATTCAGTTTTCTGTTTGCTGGTTTTTATATGGCTGAGTGTAAATGTTTGCTACAGCAGTAAGAAAATGCACCAAACAGCCACAAAAAGCTACCTACATGCAAATGCAACCACCATATGAGACTAGGGGCATTTCCTAGGGTTTATTCTAAGCCTTTTTGTTGATTTTCTGATGCAAAAATTATGTGAACTAAATGCCCAACTATATATCATCAGAACATACATGATTTATCTAGGGTTTAATAATTAGGCTTTAATTAACGAGTATTAAAACATGATCTTCTGGAGAATGAAACAAGCTAGCTTCTATTGCTGAGCATTTTGGAAAAATTTATCACCCGAAGAC
This sequence comes from Pseudotsuga menziesii, assembly GCA_001517045.1. Classification (NCBI taxonomy): domain Eukaryota; kingdom Viridiplantae; phylum Streptophyta; class Pinopsida; order Pinales; family Pinaceae; genus Pseudotsuga; species Pseudotsuga menziesii. Next base: position 177,819 of record LPNX011054282.1, read on the forward strand.
ACCAGAATAGGTGATTTTAATTTTCGACCAAATAGCTCTCCATTAATGAATGCATTGGCTAACGTACAGATGCAAACAGGATAGAGTAATTGCATACTAAATTTGCAGATAAAGATAATTGACTAAGCATGCCAGGCTGAAAACAATTTAAAGAGGTGCTCAATGCTGAAACATGGATGAAAATCATAGGAGCATTGAGTCGTTGACACAGCATTTGTTGAATATTAAAGCCTGAATGAGTTAGTATTGATGCATTATCTCTGGGGCAAGAAGAGCGAGTTTCTAGTGCTAAATATTTGGACAAAATATATCTTCCTATGACTTCAAGATCGGTGATTTGACATGCCATTCCTAGTCTACGAAATTATTTCAAAATGCGAAAAAAAGAGTGGCCGGCACCTCATGTTAAATTTGGAGGTCAAGCAAGTGAATATGCAGACCATGGTTTGAAACAGCTAAAATAAGCAACTGCTGCTGAAATCTGATAAAATTGTGGGAACAAAAATGATGCCCCTGTTGTTAAATACTCAAGCATGGATGGATGGATATTTAGCCAGCATCAGAAGGACAATGAAATAAGCTTTGAATTGGGAAAACTAATGTGGCTCTTACATACAGCCAGTCTGGTTTATGGATGACCTTTTGGAATGACTTGTCTCAGTCTGGTTGGATTGCCTCTCCTCTTAATAAAGTAGTCAAGGCCTCCCTCCTTTTGGAATAGATTCGGTTGTTGACTGTAGGCCTATCGTGGGTTTAATCTCCATAAGGAGCTGCATGCCCCCAAAAAGAGTCTGCACTGTTGGTGCAGGAAGATAGATAAGATAAGATAAGATAAGCTAATTTTATTAATGTTCAACAAATGACCACAAAAGTAGGTTGATTGGACTGTGTAGTACCATGATAACGATACAAAGTAGGAGTGTAAAAGTAGCTCCTATAAAAAGCTAAAAGCAGAACTCAAACCAAACCCTAGCTCTATAAATAAAGAGCTGTTCTCGGAGAAAAATATATACAAGGAGAGATATGAAGAGAGATGATCCAAGAAAGGAGAGTGGATCCGATAACGGTGATGCAAAAATAGCGAAATTGACACTGTCAAGGGCCATTGGAAGCACTGGAAATATTGAAAGCATTGGGAGTGTCTCTCCCACCATCCAAGGCCAAGTGAAAGAAGCTCAAAAGAGTACTTTGTTTGGAGGAAGAGCTAGAAGAGGAACTACAATGGGTAATGCACTGCTGCCTAGAGGGGGTGCTTGATGCTGCATCCCAGAAGATGTCCGGTTGTTGATATGGGGCTGAGACTGTCCCTGTCATTGGTGTTGGGTGGAGGTAGAGGTGGATTGCCGTGTTTTAATTGAGCGATCAAGGTCTATGCCACCATCTGTCTGTCTCTTGGTGCCCCTCGAGGAAGGAAGCACCAGAAAGAAGGAAGTGATACTTTGAGTGGAGCTTGTTCTTGATTGGAATGTTGCTAGAGGGTGAAGGAGCAAAGTCAAAGGGTCTCCTATAAGTATAAAGTGAGACATATCTGATTGGGGTTTTTGGAGAATCTAGTCAAAGTTTGGAGCTTTGTGAGAAGAAGGTTCTTGAAAAGACAATAAAACTTCTCATGGATCTCGTAGTAAATAGGACACTGAAAGATGAAGTGCTCCTTGGTCTGACCCTCTCGAAGGTGACATACTCGGCAGATCCTGTTTGATCGATCGAGTTGGTGATTGGTCTCTACCCATAGATGGTGAGAGCCCACTTTGAGCTGACCTAAATGAATATGAAGAGTGTGTGCCCAATGGCAGAATGTGTAAGGGGTTTGAACAATGAGACTGTCCCTCATATCTAATATGTGCGTAGTGTTGAAGGCCATCTTGGGACATAACCCCTAGAGGGTTGAACCAAGTAGCCTACACAAATTGTTTATAAATGCCATCTCTAGTGATTCTGTTCAACACTTGCTTGGTAGGTAGGAGGCGGCTAGGCGCATCCAAGGATTACTCAAAAGGAGGAAGTCGGTCTATTGTAATACTGACAGATGCTAAAAGATCCGTAGCACCCACAAGCCAGCATTTAGGGTGATTTGGAGGGCTTGTTGAGGCAATGGATTCTGAAGAGATATAAGCGAAGTATGGGTACCGATCATGCCCCTTCACCTTGTTGGCGAAGCTCCGAAGGCAATGTAAGAGAGCGACAAGATTGAACACAACCTCAAGCCAAAAAGGTCGAGCACCAAACTCTGCAAGTACAATGGGTTGTGGTACTGTTTGTTTGCATATGATGATGTGGCGGAGGAGCATCTACACTTTCTTTGTTGAGGCCCAAAGGAGAAGAAGACTGTAATTGTGCGGGTAGGTACATAAATAGTGCCTTTTTCCCATACTATTTGTAGATGCAGATCATTTGGTTAGATGATCTTGAATGTTAGGTTTGAGTAATACTTTCCATCAATAATAAATTTGGTAAGGTTGCATGTTTAATTTTTTCACTGCACTTTCACCATGTCTGTTTCAGTTGACCTATTTTAAAGTATTTGTTTTCTTGATGTTATTTCCAAATATAGATGGATTGATACTAGTTGCACATCTTGAGGTAAATTTTAAGTCATTTTTTATTTAGAAAGCAGCTAGCAATCTTTGTGTATTAGTTGTTGGTTTATCTCTTGCTGGATAGAGCTTTTCATGTATCTGGATTTTTTGATAGGTATTGATATATAATTACTATCTTTTGATTCTATTGTAGGTCCGTTTGGTGGCATCTGTGCCTGGCTATCATAAAGGTACTAAGCTGAAAAAGTGGGGGCATATGAAGCTACGAACAATCTTAGAAGAGCAATGCTTTGAAAATGAATTTCAGGGTTGTCCACTTGTCTATCAGGTATGAGAGGTAGATAGGTGCTTGATGATTTTGAGACAAACATATTAGGTGCTTGGCAATTTTGTTGATATTCATTATGGACTTCTCTTTGAGGTGATTCCTGGTAGTGAATTTAGCTTTGTATATTTAATTTGAACTGTATTAAAGAATCAATTACTTTATGGTGGACAAAGGAGTTGCTGGTCAGGTACTCTAGGAAATACAGGAGAATCAAAATTCAAGAAATAGGATGTCAATTATGTTTACAAATTGTTAAACTAAGTTAAGGTATGCCAGCTTACAGATAGTGAATTTTGCATTTGAAGACATAAGAGACTACCTGGATAATACATTTTACATTTGAATAGATAAGAGACATCATTTCAGCAAGAATGTTTCTCTTGCGCGATGTAGAAGTTATTGCGATTGTAGGGAAGCTACCTGCTCATTAATAGAAGCCCTATTCTAATGTGTATTTAGGGCATCATTCTTGTGGGACTAAGTATTGGAAAGTACAGCACCCTCCTCCTTGACTGAAGCAGCCTCTTTAAGGATCATTTTCTGAGAGTTTAATGTCATTCATGATGATTATTAGAATGATGAAGTACAACCCCTTATGTAGTGCAATGACCATTATCTATGTTTGTTCTCTTGACATTTGTGATCTTCTTTGGTTGGTTTTAACTTTTAGCTGACAGAATGTGACAATTGTTGAACTTGGTATTTTTTCATGATTGAATTTGGAGATTTGACATCATTAAATGCTAGTTTATAACAGTATTATTGAGGCAACTTGGTGTTGAAATGCAATGGTTGGCTTTGGGGGTGATATTTTTCCATTTCATTTGACTTGTATGTGTGATGCAGCAGGCCGCATACATCCGTTATGTTGGTGGAATTTCATCTCTTAAGTAGACCGTCTTGCATTTACTGAAAAGTTGGTTTTATTTAGTACTAAGTTTGGGTAAAAGTTTGGCAATTCTCGGCTTCTTTCCTTACAGGTTTTGGAACTACCTATGATTTCTTGATTTTTGATCTGGCCTTACAAATTGTTGGTTGCTTATTATGCTGTTGTCCTTTTCATGTAATGGTGATAATTATGATGATGGTAATGATGCATTCCTTTATGGGGCTTGTATGATATCATGCCATGCTTTTGATATTGTTGCATGGATAAATTACATCTATTGGAGTATCGACACTCCAGTGATAATGTTAACAGCACAAGTTATCATCCTCAAAGTGATGGACATAAAGAAATAGTCAACAAATGGATTGAGGGGTATTTAAGAAATCATGTAGCAGGGCCACAGAGGACATGGATTAAAGGACTACACTTGGGGGAGTACTGCTATAATACCACCCACCATATGTCTATTGGGATGACTCATTTCAAGGATTTATATGGTTATGAGGCACTAAAATTTGCAGATATAGTCTTTGAACATAGTAGAGCACCTAAGGAAAACGTTTGGGTACAAGATAGTCAAGATATTCCTAAGGTACTAAAAGAGAATTTACAGATAGCACAAAACCAACAAAATATGTACGTAGACAGACATAGGGTCGAGCGTAGTTTTGAGGTAGGAGATTTGGTATACTTGCGGCTACAACCTTACAAACAATCTTCACTCAAGAAAAAAGGGGCGGAGAAACTGAAACCTTGCTTTTATGGTCCTTACAAATTAGTCAGGAAGGTCGGGGAGGTGGGAAATGAACTTGAGCTTCTGACGGAAAGTAAAATCCATAATGTATTTCATGTATCAAATCTCAAGGAATTAGTGAGGCAACACATTGCTCCATCCACAGAGTTACCTTCGTCAGATGATGAAGGACTCCTAGTGTTGATTCCAGAAAAGATTCTATAGGTGAGAGAAAGAAAACTTAGAAACAAGGTAATTTGGGAATACTTGGTACAGTGGAAAGAATTACCTATTGAAGATGCCACATGGGAAGGAGAACAGGTATTGCAGCCAAAGTTACATATATCGTGTCGGCGAATATATCGTCGGGGGTCCGGAATGAAACTTATCGGCAGCAACGGCGAACATATCGGAAAATATCGGCAAATGTCGTTTTGCATTAAAAAATATAAAAATAAACATTTTTTTTCAATTTTTTTAACATCTAAAGCAACAACAACATCAAATAAACACATTTCCACATAAATATTAAAATACAACTCATATATAAGATGCATAATATGTCAAATGGTGGATCATGATCAAATATTGAGTTCGGCTATATAGTATAAAGTATCAAAATACTGAAAATACTGAAATGTGTTCTTGATGGAATGATAGAACATCACATCAAATGATCAAAATAAATGTCTCTCAAGAGATGAATCATCATGAGTCATGACTCATGAGGCATGTAGATAGTGTATAGAGTCTAGACATAAGACACCAACATAGTATGATAGTACAATGATAAATAATAGGAATCAAGTCATCGACTCCCTAAGGATGATCCTCTAATCAATCTACCCCTTTTACGGGTCAAGGGCACTGGCACCACTCTTCCTCTAGAAGCAGTAGGTGGTCGTGGAGGTGGTCCAGATGAGCCTGGGGTGGAACTAGAACCTCCAACTGTATGACTCTGTGGAGGTGGTGGGCCAGCTGGAGCTGGTCGGCGCTGCAAATGAGTATCAACCTCCTCCTCAATGTCCTCATAGTCATAGTCATAGTCATCCTATGGAAGTGGAACATCAGCATCCCCCTCTTCCCCCTCCTCCTTTGACGGATCTGCATCATCATCCCCCTCTTCCTCCAATCATTCAGGTGCCTCGTCCATCACAGGATCCTCCATCTCCACCCTCCATTTGCTGGTAGTGTCAATGTCATCCAATGAAATGGCATCTGAATTGGGCACTTTCTCAATTTGTTTCACCTGCAACCTTAGATTGTAGTAGACATAAACCATGTCATTAAGGCGCTGAGAAAGTAACCTGCATTAGTATGAGATCCATAGTTAGGGGGTGATAAATGATGATAAATTCAAATTCAAAATTGTAATAAATTATATTTAAAATTAATAAAATTATAACGAAGCAAAGATTATAAATTTAAGTTTAAACTTTAACATTTCTAAATTGAAAATTTTAACCTTCTGCGCTTCTTGGAGTGTATCTTCTCAAAGACACTCCAATTGCGCTCACACCCTAATGAGTTGCAACTTTGACTTAGCACTCTAATGGCAAGTCTTTGCAACTCTGGGACTCTGCGACCATAGTTAGTCCACCACACATCTACAAAGAAAACAAGGAAGGCAAACGGTAAGACAAAATTCAAATCACAAATTACAATGTATTAAATTTTTACCAAGTAAAAAACATAGAAATGAAAGGGTAATTAATTAAGAATCTAAGAGATCAAAATTTGAAAGTTTTAAACAAATTGTACCTGGCATCCTTGTGGTTCTATCCTGGACAACCATGTCATAGCCAAAAATGCCACCTGACATCCTATAGATCTCCATCTGTCTAGAAATCTCTGCGCGCTCAGAGGGAGTTAACACCATCCTTTGAACACACTGGAGAAAGCCATCCATGACCTCAGCATCAAACTGAAAGCCACATGCATAAGAGAAAGCAGGGTTGAGGTAGAGCCCTGTTGCATGAATGGGACGATGGAGAGTATTATTCCATCGTTCATCGATCACACTCCATAGTTCAGCTCGTCTTGTGAGTCCCACCTCCCCCTTGTCCTCATAGTAGTGATGGATAGCTTCCTTGGCCCTATCCATGGCCTCATACAAGTAGCGCATTGCGGGATTTTCACCATCAACCAAACGACGAACCTTTACCAAAGGTTCACTAATGGCACATACCTCCTCCAATCGTGCCCAAAAAGTCAAATCAAATTGCACCATTCGAGCAATGGCTTGCCCATCTTGTTTGGTGCTATAGACACAAGATGCCCACTCATCAGAAAGAAACATCCGCTGCAACTCCATCATAACCTTATGCATAGACTGAAGAGAAATGAAGGAAGTGGCGAATCGTGTGATTGCAGGCCGCATCAACTCCTTGTTTCCTGTGAAGCGTCTCATGAGTGAAAGAACATATGTATGATTGTATATATATTTTGTCACACTCCGAGCTGAATCAATGACTTCTTTGATCCAAGGAAGTTTTCCCATGTCCTCTAGCATCAAATCAATGCAATGGGCAGCACAAGGAGTCCAATACAAGCTTGCATACCTCTCCATAAGGATCCTCCCAGCAGCAACATAACTGGTAGCGTTGTCCGTAATGACTTGGACAACATATTGTGGCCCTATCTCTTGGATAAACTTATCCAGCAAATCACATAATAAGTGTGCATCTTTAACATAGGGAGATGCATCGACAGATTTGATAAAAATTGTCCCTCTGGGACAACTGACCAAGAAATTGATAATGGATCTGCCCTTCCCATCAGTCCATCCATCTGACATAATACTGCAACCGGTGGCCGCCCATGACTATCTGAGCTCATCTAATCTCCGGCTGCAATCAACCTTCTCCTCATCAAGGAGTCTCCCTCTCAAATCATTATAGGAAGGCCCCATATAATCTGGACCAACAGCGCCAGCAGCTTGAAACATGGCATGATAGTAGGGGTTGTTTTTGGCGATGTTGAAAGGCACATCACCCCATAGAAAACATTTTGTCACAACTCTATCCGCCTCTTCCTTCTCCCTTTGTTTGAGCATGGTTCGAACAGAAGGTTGCCTCGAATACGATGCCACATAAGGTGAGGTTGAAGAAGGCACAGTGAAATGTGGTGGTCATGTAGATGAGGAGAAGGAATGCATGTCACTTGTGCCTCCCATGGTTCGTGACTGTGTTCTAGATGCAAGTTCATTTCTAAATTCCTCTTTCTCGTCCCTCTTCTTAGCCATGTCAAGAATGGATTGGTTTGCAATATGCATCACTTCTGGGGTAATAGCAGGACAAACATCCACTTCATGCCCAACAATTTTGGCAAGGTGGTATTTCAAGCGGCTAATTCCACCAGAAATATCCTTC